>LGAG01000282.1:7876-31545 GCA_001278395.1 Lerema accius | reverse complement strand
TTATAAAAAAATTAAAAATAGTTAACTAGTTGACCCGCCCTCGCTTCGCTTCGGTGAATATTTTAGGTTAAAATGCTACTGCTACTGTTGTGTGTTTTTTCAATACGGCTGACTGATTTAAATAAAATAAAGCCTAAATAAGGCCCCAAGTTAAGGATTATTAATATATTTCGTCCATTGTTCTGTCAAATCAGCTGTTTTTACGTGATTCTCTATCAAATACATAGACAAACAGAGCCCCCCCCCCCAACTTCAATTTTATTATATGTATAGATGACAGGCCAATAAATAGTCACTGGTATGAGGCATTTTGAGAAATGGTCTCTCAGCTCTTAATGGTCAATCTACTCCAAGCCATTGTTACAAGTATCACACGAAACTGGGATTGTCAACATGTCTCCGTAAATGTGGTATTAGTTTAAATTTACAAATAAATGATTTGGCACAAATATCGCACGAGTATGGTCTCTCGCCTGAATGTACCCTCACATGGTTTGTGTAATGACTTTTTTGGTAAAATATTTTTTGACAGATTTCGCATGAAAATGGTTTTTCACCGGAATGTCTCCTCGCGTGCGTAACAAGATAACGTTTCTTCGTAAATTTTTGTTGACAGATTTTGCACGAAAACGGTTTCTCGACAGAATGTGTCTTTAAATGTTTTGCTAAGTACTTTCTACGATCGAATCCTTTGTTACAAATGTTGCAAATGTGTGGTTTTTTAACAACATGAATCGTCTTCATGTGGAATCTTAGATTCGATTTATGATTATATTTCTTGGGGCAGAGTTTACACGCAAACGATTTTTCATTTGAATGTGTGTTTAAATGCGCCGTCATATCTTGTTTGCGACCAAACGATTTATTACACACTTCACACGAAAATGGTTTTTCACCCAAATGTACTATTTTCATATGAGTGTAAATGCTGTTTTTTGAAGCGAATTTATTGTGACAGATATCACAGGAATATGGCTTCTCACCAGAATGTGACATGAAATGTTTTCTGAGAGTACATCGATGCAAGAAAGCTTTGTGACAGATAGAACACGAAAAGTCTTTTACACCGAAATGTGTTTTGAGATGAGCTTTAAAACTATGGTTATTATTATACGACCTTTGGCACACTTCACAAGTATATAGCTTCAAGTCTAAATGGTTGAGTACATGAAACTTCAAGTGTTCTTTACGAACGAATGATTTATCGCAAATAGTACATGCATGTGGTTTCTCACCGGAATGTATCTTCATGTGGCTCTTGAGCCCGCTGACGTGAGTGAATGTCTTGGAGCAGAGTTCACACGAGACCGGCCGCGCGCCGGAGTGAGAGCACAGATGGCGCTCGAGATAACTTTTACTAGCAAATGCTTTCTGACAAATATAACACAAAAACGGCTTCACGTCAACGTGTGTCTTTTTATGAGCCGCGAAAGTACTGGCGAAGTAAAATTGTTTTTGGCAGACTTCACAGGAATATGGTTTCTCTCCTCGATGTGTCCGCATGTGGGTCGTAAGATTCGATTTATGGACAAATGTCTTCGAGCAGAGTTTACAGGAAAGCTTCTCATCGGCGTGAGTTTCTAAATGTATTGTTAGTTTATATTTAAGATGGAAGGATTTATCACAAATATCACATGAAAAGGGCTTCTCATCAGAATGTATAAGCATGTGATTCGCAAGATCTTTTTTTCCATAAAATGTTTTGTAGCAAATTTCACAAAAAAACTCCTTTTTGACTCTTGTATGAATCCTCATATGTGCTGTAAAGTTACCTTTATAGTTAAACGATTTGTGGCAAACTTCACACGAAAACGGTCTCTCACCAGAATGTATTATCAAATGATCTGTTAGTTTACTGTTAGTTAAGAATGCTTTATTACAAATATGACAAGGAAATGGTTTTTCATCAGAATGTGTCATCATATGAATTGCAAGATTTCTTTTCGACACAATTTTTTTGTGACATATTTCACACGAAAATGGTCTCTCAGCTGAATGTGTCCTTATATGTAACTTTACACAATTTTTACGAGAGAATTCTTTCTTACAAATGTCACAAGAAAATGGTTTTTCACTTGAATGTATTATCATGTGAGACGCAAGGCTCGGCTTTGTTTTAAATTTTTTCTGACAGATTTCACACGAGAACACTTTATCGCTCAAATGAGTGTTAACATGCTTTTTAAGATAAGTATTTGTTTTAAATACTTTATGACAGATTTCACAGGTAAATGGTTTTTCATCTGAATGTGTCTTAAGGTGCTTCCGACAATGCATTTTGGATTTAAAAGTTTTATGGCAGATTTCACAAGAATATGGTTTCATATGCGAATGTGTGTATAAATGTATTTCAACCTCTTGTTTACGGGAGAATGTTTTATCACAAATGTCACATGAAAATGGTTTTTCACTCGAATGTATCTTATTGTGAGCCGTGAGACCACTTTTTGAATGAAATGCTTTCTGACATATTTCACACGAATATGGTTTCACACCCGAATGTGTTATTAAATGTGCTATTATTTTACTTCTACAACGGAATGTTTTCTTACAAATATCACAGGAGTATGGTTTGACTGCAGCGCGGCTGTCTGTCTGTTTAGTAAAACCAGCTTTGATACTGGACGCTTGGTTACTAACACGACCCGAATATGGTTTCTCACTAGATTGTATCCCTGGCTTTTTGTTAGCACTAGATTTAGTTTTAACCGTTGCTATGTTCACCTCACTCGAGTGTTGTGTAGAATGTACTTTCATGTGGGTAGCTAGGTCACTTTTTACTAGATTTTTATTACAGATATGACATGAATGTATCAATGGTGAATATGTAATAATATGTGCGGTGTTATACTGTCTGTCTGTGTGGAGTGTCTTATCACTCAGTTTGTCTGGTCGCTGCCCCGGTAGATGTTGGTCTGTGGGCTCGTTGGCGCCCTCTGGTGGCGGAAGAACGTGTTCTGCACAGTCCCTGTCGCCTGTCAAATGAATATCTGACATTTTATACAATACCCACTATCTTTATGTACATGTTAGTCACATAATTCCACGTAATCAACTGAACCGATCTTAGTAATAATTATGGAGATAATTCAAGAGGCATCAAGAATTGTTTAGAACCAGAATTGCCTGATTTATTCACATACAGATGAACATTTGAATAATCACAAAAGAACATTCAAACTATACTATATAAGTGGTAGTCATAGAAGTCTTCAATGTGTGTCTAATTAAGAAAGAATTCATAAAATGGTTAACACGTGAAAAAATCCAAAACATGTTTCTTTCTCCATAAACTTTCACATTTATATAGTAGGATATTAACAAGATTATTCATGTTCCTTAGGATAATGTTTGTTAACTAACTACACCTAAAACAATTAACAATATGTTGTGTATGTAATTATCTAATGGGTATTTGTTCAACACTAAGACTATTTTGTAATGATAAGTTGATATTAGTGAACTTAATAACTAAAACTAAATAGTGAAACAGACGCTATGTTTAATGTTTCAATGACGAAAGTCTAGGAGTACATTTTAAATAGATTAACTTCTTGAATTTCTTTTTTAAAGTAGATAAGTGTGGGATGGGGCTAGCGACAAAAATTATATATTATAATGTCCAGTCATCAATATAATGCTAAAATATAATAAAATATTATACAACAATAATATAATAAATTAATTAAATACAATTTCTACCACTCACCTTTGCACTCCACTGTACTGTCTCCGGCTCTGTCCTCATTCATCACTCCACAGTGTTCAACCTTCACTCTACTGACAGCTACATCTGTGGCCGCTGATCTACACAGCATCTCTATGTTGGTGCACTCTTCAGGGGCAATCATTTCTTGGACAATGTTTACTTTCACATCATCAGTGAATAGATCATTGTTAGTGTTTGATGGACACTCCGCATCACAATCAGTAGTGTGTTCAGTATCAGTCAGGTCCTGGTCCACTACATCATCTTGTTCAGTTTTAATGTCATCAATGACAGTATCTTCAGCTGCGGGTGATCCACACACCGGGTCACTGCTGTTTATATGGTCACCACTAGTGTCTTCTTTATGAATTACATCGTTATGTTTCATTATAATTTCATTAACTAAAATTCTCTGTGACAATATCTGTCTATTCACCATGTTATCATGTATCAAATCTGCAGTTTTAATAATTTTATCATCAACAGCACATATAATATTGTGGTCAGTAAGTACATGTAAGTTTTGTAGCATTTCCTGAAAAAAAACATAATAAAATTAAATATCTGCTGACCGTCACAGATAAATTATAACAACAAACCACAAATGCAAATGAATAAAAATGGAGTAACTGTTTGTAATATTACAATAACTGATTTTAACTAAATGTATGTATAGATACACAATATATATTTTTTTATTTTAGTCTGTCTGTTTGCTCCGGTTAATCTCTGGAACGGCTGGACCGATTTTGACGGGACTTTCACGGGCAGATAGCTGATGTAGTAAGGACTAACTTAAGCTTTATTTACTTTCGTTTCGGCATAGGTTTCTCGAAGTACAGCGAGCGCGGATCCACTAGCTATATATATTTTACAGGCTTTTACTGAGTTGATGTGCTCTCCATTCTAAACTATATCATCACTTATTATCTACTGAGATCATCGTCAAACACCTATTTATTTTAATTAAAAAACCTTGTTCTAGAATAAGGTTATGAGCCAGAACACGGTGCATTTAAATGGCAAATTTAATTTATATTAATTCAACAAACAAACAACTAGATATTAAATTTATTATTTTCCGAGATTATCATACAACTGAGATAAAATCTGTCTTACATCCTATTCTTAAACATAGTTTACCTTTGTATCAAGATTCATCTTAATTCACTCATAACTTTCACATTTACAAAATAAAATCTAAACGCTAACACACTCATACCCCTGCAGTAGTATTCCCTGTGTCGCGGGTGACATGGACAACACTAGTAACACATTACTAACACCCATGACCCGAGAACAAACATTTATCTGTCACATAAACATCTGCCCCAACCGGGAATCGTACAGGGGCCCCGTGCTTTGCAGGCAGGGTCACTACCAACTAGGCTACGGGGTGGTCATCTAGTCACAATTTAATTAACAATGACTATCATAGAGTACAGGAGCATGTTTTATGAAACAAAACATCTGAAACATGATACCTGACACATGATACATTGTTATAACACAAAGTGTTTAACAAGCATTATGAGAACTTGATTTACACTTAAGTTCTTGCAATGAGGCAGTACAAAAGCTGATATTGCAAATCTACAGGATGTTAGTTCATTTATAGCCACATATAAGCTTGTATGTAACTTACCAGTGTTGTAATGTATAAATATAGGATTCTAAATCCTTGCTCTTGCTTTGGTAAAGCTTTTACCTGTTAGCCGGCAGAAAAAACTGATTTCTAATACAAAAAGTAGTCTAATACAACCCTTGTTATATGAACTACAAACTTACCAAGTTTTATTTAAATTGCTCCAATGGTAATCTATGTATATGAGCTATTACAGTAAGACTTAATTATACTTATCAATTGGTGCAATTGTAATAACATGGCCTTTAATATTAAGAAATGTAATTATATTCATTTTACTCATAATAGTTTCAATAAAATCTACTGTAAGACTATACACAATACACAAAGCCAAAAAATAATAATTTATTAATTTATCGTATAGTCAATCCAATCTTAAAAAGTATGGAAATATTTTTAATGACGTTAATAAGGTAACAGAAGATTAAATAAATATTAAAATAAACAAAAATTGCCGCAGTCACATTAAATTAAAATTCCACTCTCCAAGCCCAAAAAAATATAAATTTTCGGAAGTCAGATTTTTGTTTAATTTTGGAACATCTTTTGGTGAAGTTACAAGAGGGTAGATAAATAAAAAAAAAATGCGATACTCACATTCATGTGGTCTTGGTAAAAGAAAATAACTGACGAATCAGAAGTAAACTTTAGGTCTGAACATGCCAACTGCATCTATTTTATCAACGATCAGCATAAATATGGCACGTGTATAAAATAAAATAAACAATTCGTTCGGATTATGGTAGTCGTCTACACACTAGTACTGCACATATTTTGAAGGTTCTCCTTGATATCCTTTTAATGTCTCTCCGTTATATAGAGATTATTATATTTTAAACTATTCTCTTACTCAAACTATGTACGTCCGAATACAAAACATTACAATTTAATAAAATTCTGCTCTTATCTTACCGCTGCGTTTGAAAGTTTACTTAACAAAAGTACTCTGTGGTTTACCTACTTGTTGATGTTGATGTGACAGTTTCAGAAAATAACAAAGTATATACCTACTCTGTGCGCCACAGACACAGAACACTTACGTTGACGTACAGACTATACGAAGCAGTCATTTATGAACAAAGATTACTTTAGAAATACCAATAAAATTATTTAAAAAAATCAAAAAAGGTAACTGAAAAGTACTAAATAACGGATTAAGAAGAATAAAGAATTTAGTTATTATAGTAAAACCACACCGACCTCAAAAGAAATTCTATGTCCCTAATCTGTTATTTCGTACTTTTCAGTTACCTTTTTTGGAATTGGTTAATTTTTTTTATATTATAATTGTATTTCATACTTTTTAGTTAACTAAAAAGAAGAATATTTTATGGCTATTGTAATTAATTATAAGCTACATAGAATTTGACTAAGGTTTAGAGCAGTTTTCCCTTGGTTAACACACTAACTCTGACCGTTTGGTCCGTATGAGATTTTTTTTGGTAATTTCGTTTTTTTTTCATGCGCACTGCAATTTAACCAGGGTTTTAAGACATTTTCTCTTTAACAATTAACACCATACCTGTAGCTCGTAATATTAGGCTATGCCGTGACAAGTTTTACTCCATATCTCAGAAACTACTGAACCGATTTGGATGTTTATGCTGTTCCCTAATTTGGAGTAAGTTTAGTCCAATAAAAAAAGAATGGTTCAAATCCGATAATTCGTTTCGAAGCTACGCTCGGACAAACAAACATACATACCCACATGCATACATACATTTATGTTTGTATAATTTTTTAGAAAGTCCTAGATAATCCTGTGTAAAAACTTCGCAGTTTCAATAATATTACATACATACATGTAGAATTGATAACCTCTTTCTTTTTTTAAATCGGTAAAAAATGAAGAAGTAGTTCGTAACAATACTTTATTTCTTATAATAAGCCAATATTAACAAAAAAATAAAAAACGTATAATGCTATCGTCTATAACACATTTTTATAAGGTACTCTGTGCCATTATTTTCTTTCTTTTATGGAGGAAATTTATGCTTTACAAAAAGGACTGTAATATAAATATTTGCTTTTTTATGTCGATCTAATTGAGCGTATGAGTTGCAGATTATTTGTAAATTTTCTAAGATATCAGTACTTAATATTTTCATTTGAATTCTTGTTTAAGCTTCGGTTGGTATTCGTTGCTCCATCCCTTCTTTTAGAATCTTCAATAGCTGTTTTCTGCGCTTTATAATAACATTCATATCATATTCTTTAACTGTTTTTCTTCTCTTTGGATTCGTAGAATCATCATATACAAGCAGTTATTTTAAGTCGTGGTTTGTTTGGTATTCTCTGTGGATGTATAAGTATAATTCCCTGGTTCTATACTCGCGTTGATATTCCGCAGCCGTTTTTCTCCAAGTAACACACGTCGGTGTAATAAATGTCGATGGAGCAGTTGTTGGGGTAGAACTTATCGAATCATCTAGAAGACTATCTAGTTTTGCTTTTTTACGAGCTCGATATTCTCTTTGATAATCTGCAGGAGTTTTTTTCCTCTTTGTATTCGTAGAACTGACTTGGATACTAGCTTGAAGGAGTCGTAGATTATCTGTGGTATTTTCTATAGATGTATTATTATTATTATTAGTTATATTTTCATTCACATTCTCAGTTGAAGTTTCAATGTTAGTCGCCAATAATGCAACCATTTTTTCTGCTTCCCGTTTAGCTTTTTCCCTTAATCGATATTCTCTTTGATACTCGGCAGCTGTTTTTCTCCTTCCATCAGAAATTTGTGAACGTGTAGATGTTGTTGCACTAACTAAAGTTGATACTCTACCAGTTCCTGAGTCATCTAAAATACTATCCAAATTTGCCTTTTTTCGTGCTCGATATTCTCTTTGATAATCTGCAGGTGATTTCCCCTTCCATAATGGTGTTGATGTTTTAACATTGTCTATGGATGAATCTTTAGTCAATTCTCTACTTTTTTGTGCTCTGTATATACGGTAACAATTTGCTGTTTTTTCGTTCCTTCCTTTTGAGATAGCAGTAGTCGGAGCCCGGCTGTGTTGTCCTGGAAATTAATGACAGTGTCATTGTATTTAATGAGTATGCATATTTTCAAATTGATCCGACATTTCAAAGTCACATTTTCATATACAAAGTTGCTATTATGAACATAATTATATGCAAAACTAATAAAAGTGTATGAAATAGAGACTCAGGATACGATACCTCCCATACAGAACTGTTTTTTGTATAAAAAAACTTGGGCACACCAGTATAAACATTAGAAATATATACATTTAAATCCTACTACTCACCTTCGCACTTCATTGTACTGTCTCCGGCTCCGTCCTCATTCATCACTCCACAGTGTTCAACCTTCACTCTACTGACAGCTACATCTGTGGCCGCTGATCTACACAGCATCTCTATGTTGGTGCAATCTTCAGGGGCAATCATTTCTTGGACAATGTTTACTTTCACATCATCAGTGAATAAATCATTGCTAGTGTTTGATCGGCTCTCCGCATCACAATCAGTAGTGTGTTCAGTATCAGTCAGGTCCTGGTCCACTACATCATCTTGTTCAGTCTTAATGTCATCAATGACAGTATCTTCAGCTGCGGGTGATCCACACACCGGGTCACTGCTGTTTACATGGTCAGTGCTCATGTTCTCCTGGTTATTATAATCGTGGTTCACATCATATTCTATTTTAATCTCCTCCATTACATTATAACTACATAAAGGAACTATATTGACTAGATCATAATCATCTGGATTTTTAATATCATCTGTGTGCTGATTAACTTTATCATCATATTCTTTTTTAATTATATTAATAGCAACGTCTTTTGGCATGGTCTTTTTATAGTCTGTGTCATAATCAGTTGTATATTCAGTTTTAACCATGTCACTGTTCACTTCATCATATTCTGATTTTATTTTATTTTGTTGGAGCAAGTTCAGTCCATTAAAGACATTATTAGTAGTACCTTGATTCTTAATATTTATTTGACTGACGGAATGGTTATTTTCAGCCTGGACAATAAAACTATCCATGATTTTTTCCAATGAGATTATCTTCAAAACTTTTAAATGTATTTTCATTCATTGAAGACTGAACTGAAATATGCAATTAAAATAATTTTGTAATAATTAATAATCATTAGTAGAAAATTAAAAGAAATCTTAAAAATCTATACATTAAGTTACTCTCAAAATTGAGACAAATCCAAATAGATCGAGGCTTTAGAGCTTGCCAAGAACATGGACATATATTTAAGCATACAACATACATATATACCTCGTTTTTTTCGTCGTGATATAAAAGGTAAACAATCTTGGCACTACTTTTAATCATTTCATTAATTTAAAAAAATATTTAGAAGTATACAGAAATGTATTTTAACATTAAATTATTGTTTATTCTTAATTTTTTTTTAATTCGTGTCTTTCTTATTTTTAAATCGATAATTACAATAAAAAGACACTGTAAGATGGTTTACCTTTTATATCACGACGAAAAAAACGAGGTATACATACACACACGCTCGGAAAATATTATTTTTATCCTCTTTATGCATATTTACGGGTGATGTTAAAATCCAAAACATAGTCCAAGTGACAAATTGCTGTTTATTTATTCCTTTAGAATATTAGTTAGTTAATAAATACAGCATTTTAAGTTATTAAATACTTAAATGTACTTCGACGAGAAAAGAACCTTCGTATAATACACTTCACGTGTGAAGGATAATTGAGCTTCTTTATTTTCTGTTATTTTTCTGCTTGGACCTGGAACCTTTCCAACTTCTTTTGCATGCTATAGCTTTACAAAGTGTATTTTTCTATTTTATTATTTATTTATTTCCACCATTGAAAAGTCCGTTTTGACATATGTCATTTGCAATGCATGCAATCACTCACAGACTCACACAATCATTGACTTTGACTTGACTGATTGACTCACACAAGTCACACACTCACAGAACAGACAGAACTCTGTGGTTATAATGTAATATTCATAAATAACTTTATTTTAATACTATTTACTTTAAATCTCTTCTATCTTTTACTAAATGTATATTTCTTATTATTAATGTTTTTATGTTTTAAGTTATTTCTATTCCTATATACTTCCCTGATCTTCACTTTTCCAAATTACCGTACCATTTTTTTAAAGTACTTACGTTTTCCCGCTCTTTACGTGTCTTTGGCTGAGCGTTTTTACGCCAACACCATATTAGAAGAAAAAAATAAAAATAAAGTCTGTGGTTGCTGGTTAAATGTACGTTTTTTTTAAATAATTTCAAGTTCATTTCATTCATTTAAGTTCGTTCGTTTGATCTACCTATCGATCTTTTGTGACCGCTGAATTTTAATTTTAAGTTGTGATGATAAAGCGTTTTATCTTTATAGAATAAAAAGTGGAAAAGTTCTCAAAGTAGAAAAATAACGTACGGTAAAGAAGCTCATATTGTCCTATGTCTGAAGTGTATCAAACCAACGGTGTTTTCTCGTCGTAGGTAAGTACTTATAAATACTAACATAAAATGCAGTATTTATTTAAACTCAACAGCAATTTGCCAATTAAGTGGACTATATTTTGTATTCTAACACTATCGTGTAAATATTATTATGTTCCCGCCTTTATTTTCACCCAAGTGTATAAGGAGGATGTTTTTTGAGCCTACGTATGAGTATTATGCTTAAATATTATGTGTGTATGTCCATTTATTTCGAAGCCCTAGAGCAGGGTTCCCGAACTTTAGTTAAGAATCCCCGGACTATATATTTTCATGCCCCCCTTTGAAAATGTCCTCCAATTTTCAACAAACGGTTTTTTTGATTTTTTCTAGTAATGATTACTAGTTTACAAAATCACTTACACAGGAAACCTCTAGGGAACATGAGAATTATTAATAAATAACTCTGTATTTCAGTTCACTCTGCAATTAATGAAAACACACTTGAAACTTGCGAATGGCATCCCATTGATAAAATCATGGATAGTTTTAATGTCAAGGCTGAAAATAACCATTCCGTCAATCAAATAAATATTAAGACTGAAGGTACCGCTGATAATGTCTTGGTTAATAGACAGAACTTACCCCAACCTGTTGTTATTAATAAAATTAAGTCAAAAGATGATCTACTGACCCAAAACCTGGTTAATACTAAATATACAACTGACTATGATGTGTTCAATAGAGTTCCTTTATGTAGCTATAATGTTATGGAGGAGTTTAAAATGGAATATGATGTGAACCACGATAATAATAACCAGGAGAACATGAGCACTGACCATATAAACAGCAGTGACGCGGTGTGTGGATCACCCGCAGCTGAAGATACTGTCATTGATGACATGAAGACTGAACAAGATGATGTAGTGGACCAGGACCTGACTGATACTGAACACACTACTGATTGTGACGTGGAGAGCCGATCAAACACTAACAATGATTTATTCACTGATGATGTGAAAGTAAACATTGTTCAAGAAATGATTGCTCCTGAAGATTGCACCAACATAGAGATGCTGTGTAGATCAGCGGCCACAGATGTAGCTGTCAGTAGAGTGAAGGTTGAACACTGTGGAATGATGAATGAGGACGGAGCCGGAGACAGTACAGTGGAGTGCGAAGGTGAGTAATACAATTTAAATGTGTATGTCTGTCATATTTTTTAATTGATCCCTTGTTTTCCACATCAGGTACTCCCAACCTTCAACTTTCATATATCTTTAGAAAATGTTTATTTATTTATTTAAATTATTTCTCCGTTACTTCAAATTCCTTTCCCTCTGTTTGGAAAGAAGCTATAATTATTTATTTATTAGGTTTTGTTGTACACCATTATAGTTATAAGTGAAAGGTTGTTACAATAATATTAATAATTGTGGTACACAAAAGGAGATCTTAAAGCTACGTAGCGATATCTTTGACGACCCCGCAGCCTAGTTGGTAGTGACCCTGCCTGCGAAGCGAAGGGTCCCGGGTTCGATATCCGGCCGCGGCAGATATTTAATAAATGTTTGTTTTCGGGTCATTTGTTGCTTATTATAATATTCCTAGCGATGGAAAAGTTACAAAATAGCAAAAACCTAGAATAATTTGCTATCGCAGTTATGATGTGTTTCAAAATTTGTCAGATCACAAACGGGAAATGGTAAAGGACAATGTTAGATCCTGATTAATGAAAAATAAATTAATGAACTTAGGACCCCTTTTATTCTTATCATTTACTTATACAAGTTGCCGATTGAAAATTAAAATAAAAAGTTTTGAATATAAAATAAATTAAACGACGATCTTTTCGAAAACAAAACTGTCATAGATAACATTAGGGATGTGATTCTATTCGAATCGTAACATGATAAATAATCGATTTATAAAAATCGAGGTTTAAAAAATCAATTTCTAAAAAATTAGCTTTATTTGACTAGGCCTGAACTAAAAAACGTTACGCAAGGGCTGTCCGTTGTATTTTAATAACACTACGATAAATGAAATAAACACTAATTAAAAATAAAAAGTCAAGCAGCAATACGCCCTCTTATATAAATTAGATTATTAAATAAATGGTCATACAGGGAATGATACAAATGCAACTTCAAATACAAAAACGGACATTTAGGTCATTTATGTAAAACTTAGGCGGAGTTTATCTTAGGTTGCGTACCTACCTCAGAAATGCATTTGTCGAAGTTATTAGTTCAATAGCGTTATCGGATAGATAAGCTACCGATAAATAGACCTTAGAAACCTAACATTAAGGTTTAAAAAAAAAAGAAAAAATCAGATGTCAATATTCAAGGGTAAAACATCGATTCACTCATTATTTAGTAATACAGATCGATTTAAGAAAATCAATGTTTCCTGCCTAAAAAATCGATTCATCGATTGATCGATCTCAGATCGCCACCCCTACATGACATTGACATTTGACAATTGACTTGACGACATCACTCGTTCATTCGCTCTCGTTGCGTCCTTCCTTCGTGTGTTGTGTTTGCGTTTTTCCGAGTTCTATAACAGTGTTTTCTAACGACGACTTTTGCTATTCTCCACGGACACTTGATCTCGCCTACCTGCCGACGATAAGATGCTGAGATGCTTAAATTGTCGTCTGTGCTTAGACAGGAGAGCAAGGCATTCTGTGTCTTCATTGCAATCTCCAATGCAAACCCTTTTGGCAAAATGGAAATCTTTGCAACAGGTACGTTTAGTTTTTTTATTTTTATTCATATATTAATTAATACATTTAGGCTACAATTAAGAGAGTACATTTGAGATGGACCTTTATAGTTTATCTTATGTCCGACAAGTCGTTCAAAATAAACATAACTATTTATAATAGTCATTTTAGATATATTGGCTAACTTAGAAATACTTAGCTTACTATAATTAAATATTATTGTCTTAACTTCCAGCTTTCCCAAGAAGCTGTAATATGTCAAGAATGCTTTTTGCGGCTTAATCAACATTGTGAAGACAGAAATGTGAATGCTGAAAGAGAATTAGGCCACATGCATGTGTGTCTTGGCTGTGGACGATCAGTTTCAGAAATAAGAAGGCGATTGAGACATCATTCACTGGAACTTAATGATCCAATAGTTACAACTATAATGTCATGGGATGTATATAATGAGGTAATAAATACATTTTTTAATAACCTTAAGGCTCTCTACCTTGAATGTAGTTCATGTGGTGCAAAACATTTACTGTTGTCCATAAATAAGAGTTAAAAGATTTATTTATTATTTGTTTACAATTACTTACAGATATTATCCAAGAATAATATAGTTCTAACATTTGATATCTTAAATTGACTTAATCTTAAATAAAAATAATATTAATAATATATTCTAAGAATAGTTATGGTCTCAAGAACTCATCCTGCGATTGTGACAAACTTATTAGTTGTAAGAGACGTGCCCCTTCTATTGTAATATAAGAAGTACATAACCATAACCATGCATAAATAAAACCAGTAAACAAGCCAATCACCCGTACAAATTATCTTTCAGGTAATGTCAAGATTGGCATTAGTTTGTCATACGTGTTGGATCCGTGCCAGTCGTCAACGATCTCATGATTTTATTAGAAAAAGACCTGACGAAATAAAACAAGAATTAATACCAGTACCTCCACCATCACCTCCACCTCAAGAGCAACAAGTTAAAAAAGAAACTGTGGAGCCAGTAATTGTGCTGCCCCATTATAAACGTCTTGCAAACACATCAAGGCATTGTGCTTTTCAAGGCTGTACTAACAATTCAGGGCATTTAATTCCTCCATTAATTAAGGTGTTGCTGCTTAAGGAGTACCATTTATATGTGCCAAGACATTCACGTATATGTAAAATTCATTTATTTGGAAATGATTGGGCATTGCTTAATAACAACGCTAATATCACAAATAGCTTCACTGCTAATCAAATAGAGGATTTGATAAGGAATATGGAAAAAAAATGGAAGCTTAATGGATTTCGAAACTGTACATGAGACAACCACACATGTCACTATTAGACCAGTCTTAATGTGTCAGTTTTTAACGTTGTCCAATGAGATACCAGAACTACCTAATGTTAGCAATGGAAAATTGTACTTAGCCATTTATCTGACAAAATTGAGAACGGGGGATAGTAATAATAAACTCTCATCATTATATAATATTCCACGTTACATTAAAAAAATGAGAAACTTCTTTTTAACTCATTTTGTAAATAACCATATTGGCCTACAGCATACTAGCAGAGAAGAAATACCAAATAGTCTTTTTGGTAGGCCCGATATGACAGTGGAAGATAGACCTGCTATTGCTATATGCGATGGTACATATATATATGTACATAAAAGTAGCAACTATTTGTACCAAAAGAGGACGTACAGCCTACATAAATATAATAATTTAATAAAACTATTCCTTATAGTGGCATGTGATGGATACATCATTGATGCGGCAACCCAGACTGACTCTGAAATTATAATGAATTTGTTTCAAAATGAACATGGGCCTATGAGGTCATTTTTTAGAGAGCAAGATATTTTTATTCTTGACAGAGGATTTCGGGATAGTGTTCCGTTTTTAAAAAGCTATGGCTATAAAATATTCAAACGTATAAAAGCAAATAAAAGCCGTTGTGTAACACTGTGTAGATGGGTAGTGAAAGTTGTAAATGGGCGATTTAAACGCAATTTTAAATTATTTAGGCAGGATTTCTTTAATCGAGCTTCACAACACCTTATGGATGATTTTTTAATTGCAGCAGCCTTAATTAATCGCTTTCATCCACTGATTAAGGACCGCCCAGATGCTCAAGAAATCGTATCACGAGCATTGCAGTTGTTAAATGAGCCAAATCATTTAGCGAAATATGTACAAAATAATAATCTTAATAGACGCAGAACTATTTTCGCTAGAATTGATGGTGACTTACCACAACTGCAGCATTTTCCTATATTACATTATAATGAATTAATTTTAATCTCCTTAGGTCCAAACCAACTTTAACAAGCTCGTTCATATTACGGAGAACATTTAAGAGAGAATGGGATGTATTTAATAGAGGTATGCCCTGAAATACAGGATTGTAACAATTTAGTAGGGAATGTTGGAGGGTTTTACCCGATATTAATAAGGGGCCGAATAAAATCTCGACACATAAGTCAACGATATTATTTCACATATATTTTGTTTGGTAGATAGTGAGATATTGATGCACCAGCATCATTTCTTGATGATACTCGTATATTGATTTCATTTGAAGATGGTTAAATGAATAAAAGATTACAATCATAAGCTGTTATTTTTATTTTACAAATCCCTTCTGTACTAACATTACGTAAATAGAAGTAATAATATGAATGGGTCATGTGGTTGCCTGACTAGTTACAAAGGCAAATAATCTCTTCTAAAATGCATACCAATGGGGGCTATACAGATATTATGAATTACTTAAGTTATTAAAAGCTATAATACATCTATTATGTGTTTAATCATTTATAAAAGACTGATAATAAATAAATTATTTCCTATTTAAAATAATGAGTTTGACGTAAACGTGTCTATCAATGCACTGTCATCTTTCCTTAAAATTGTAACCTTTTGGTGCATCTTGTTTGCCGGCTGACACAAAATCGGCAAGTTCTTATTGAATTTAACTACTACCATACCATAGTGATAGGTTAAAAATTATCTTTTGTTATAATTGTACGCGAAAATATCTTGTGGGGCAAAGTTATATAGAACTTCTGGCATTGTCCTTTACATAATTCCGTTTAGGAGTGTGTAGATTAAGAAATCTTAACTCAAATGAATTTAATTTACTACTAATGAAAATATGATTTTACAACGCAGACAAGTATTTAAACCTTACTTGGATAGTTAAAAAAATATACAGATTTATCGTGATTTGTTTTGCGAGGACGGAATTTATAATGATAAACGGGAAGAAAAATATTATTGCTTAGCAAAATCCATTTGAGCATTTGTATGATAATCTAAATGCCAACGTTAATTATGACATTTTTGTAAATGGGTGCAGAAAAAAAAATGTGCATAAGTATAATTATCATTGATACCTACATGAATCAATTATTTAGAATTCTTAATTTTGAGTAAGAACCAATTATACCTAAATTAACATATTGTCAAGTAAATCTTTTTCTTGAAACTTACACTGCGTCACTGAACTAGAACTTTGATACTTTTAAAACGCAAAAATACTTTAAAAAACGCGCAGAGTTGAAAAAGCCAGAGGTAAGTATTTTTCTCTTATAGAAAGTTGGTGTCTGTACAATTAGCTAGCCTGGAACTAAAGTGGTCTATGTAACATTTTTGGCTATGAGCATTTTTCAACTTAAAAACAATATTTGAACCTAAAAACAATAAATGAATCCAAGCAAAAGTGGCCTCAAGTGTCATCAAAGTAAGGTTATCATTAAAATACCACTTTACAATTTTATTGGATACTTAAACATTGCGACTTTAAACGCGTTTCGTTTGATAACTATTTTTTTGTATCACAGACCACTAGTTCCAAGCTAGCCAATTTATCTCTGGAATTTTCTACCCCACTGTCCCCTATTGTCAGTGTTAATTCAGAATTTGACAAATTCCGGACGTCTGCGGATGAAGAAAAACTATACCTCATTTTTTTCGTGGTGATTAAAAAGGTAAACAATCTTACAGTGTCTTTTTTATTTAATTATCGATTTAAAAATAAGACAGACACAAATTAAAAAAAACTAAAGAATAAACAATAATTTAATGTTAAAATAAATTTCTGTATACTTCTCAATATTTTTTAAAATTAATGAAATAAATAAAAGTTGTGCCAAGATTGTTTACCTTTTACATCACGACGAAAAAAACGAGGTATAAATAACGCGTAATGTAAAAAAGTCTTTAGTCTTTCTATTTCTAGTGTATTTGTATACTCTATTTCTCTCTCTACAGTTGTTATTAATTTCTAGTAGGATACGGCTGAACCCCGACCACCATTGGTTCAAGAAGGAGAAACGGAAAAACAGCAGAATGTTACCAGAAATACAGAGAACAAAGAGAAGAGAAGTGACTGAAGATTCATCCACAGACAATGTTAAAACATAAACCATTCAAGAAGAGAAAGCCACCTGCAGAATATCAGACAGAATATCGAGCACGAAAAAAGGCGAAATTCGATAGTATTTTAGATGACTCAATAACTGCTGGTGTATCAACTTTCATTGATGCATCAACTACTGCTGGATCTGCTGCTACATTTACTGTTTCAGCAACACCTGCAGAATACCAGAGAGAATATTGAGGATGAAAAAAGGTGAAACTGGATAGTCTTTTAAATGGGTCGATAAGTTCTACTCCAACTTAACCAACTTCTGGTGCATCGAGAGAAAACAGCTGCAGAATATCAACGCGAGCATATACCATGGGATTTATTCTTAAACATCCAATACGACAAACAAACCACAGCTCAAAATAACTGCAAGTGCGCCATTCTACGAATCCAACGTGGATAATACTGGTAAATATCAGAAAGAATACCGAGCAAGTAAAACGGCGAAACGATACATTCTTTTACATGATTCGACAAAAGTTAGTTCATTCACTTCTGTTGGTCCAACAACATCTGATGGTCTATAACTTTTACTGATCTATCAACTTCTACTATAGTCGGGCCATTACAAACTCACTCCCACATTCCAGCGAGAGTTCCGATATACCTATAAGTGTGAACGAGAGTTATGATAAAATGATTGATGACGTAGTCTGCACGTTTGTAATGGCTCTACTATAGGTCTATTTCTAGCAGCTCGTTATCCTTTGCTGATCATTTAAAATCTGCCATTCATTCAACGTCCCTCGGTCCATCCTTTTCTGTCATTCCATCAACATTTGCTGGTTCACTAACAACTGCTGGTCTCTCAAATTCTACTGCTCTAACAACTTCTTTCATTCCATCTTTTCATTCCATTCCTTCTACTAATCCATCAACGTCTACTTATCTATTATCGTCGATCCATTGATTGTTATTAATCCACCAAAGCCTACTAGTATTCATGTCGGTTCTATAAATCCAATGAGAAGAAAAACAGTCGCAAAATATCAAAGTAGTAAAGAATATAGAGCAAAGCAAACAGCTATTGAAGATTCCAAATATAGCGTTGCACTAACGAATAACAACCGAAGTTTAAACGAGACTTCAGAATTCAGATGAAAACTTTACTGATAGTTCCACAGAAAATAGCAAATAGACTACAACTCGTACGATCAATTAGATCGATATCAAAATGCAAATACGTACATTATAGTTCTTTTTGTAAAGCTTAAATTTCCTCCATAGAAGAAAGAAAATTACGGCACAACGCACCTTATAAAAATTTGCTATTGACAAGAGTTACAAAGTAACTATTTTCTAATCTGTGGCTAGAGCAGTAGGTACATTTTTTTTCGATGACGTTTTTGTCGATGCGTTATGCCTTCAGTTGTACTCAGTTGGAATATTATACGAAATAAAGTACTGTTACCAACTGTTTCTTCATTTCTTTTTATTCCAAAAGTAATCTCTTCACAAAGTGTGATTACAAAAGTTAAATTTTTCCTACATATATAATTCCCACATATAAATGCTACGATATGATATAGTTCCCGGAGCAAAGATATAATACAATCATTTTGAGTACAATTATTCTAATCTGAATGCAGTACTACTCATATGCATGCACCTTTGGTATTAACATGTTCCTCTAAATTATAGTAACCCTTACTAACAAGTTGTGTTTTAACATGCTTATTAAATAATTCAAATAACATAATAATATAACAGGCAAGTCATTGAGGGATTGACAATGGGACTTTACTAATGTTAACAAATTATTTTGTATATTTTTTGCTTGCTCAGTTTTAGTTGGGTTTGTTATACAGGTAATAGTATTAACAAGCGCAAGGAAGACTGTGGTCCCAGCAGTGGGAGTAATAACAAGGAAAGTGAAGCTTGTGGGCCTACTAGGAGTAGTAACGAGGACAAGCAAGCCCGTGGGCCCAGCAGTGGGCGTGCTAGGGGCGGTCGAGGCAGCAAGGCAGCTCGTAGAGGGATGCGAAGGCGCGGCGGGAAACGTGGCCGCGGTCGACTCCAGTCTAGTGATAGACCGTCAGTTTCTGAACCATAATAACCGCTCAATACTAAAACTCAAATAGTATGCGATCCATGGTTCATTTTCATCACTTATGACCATCAAACACACTTATGAGGGTATCTTTATTTCGATGAGACGCTCTTCTTATAATTATGACAACGATTTTCAATTGTTCAATTGATTTTCAATTGTTAAAGATTGTGGCAGAGGCTGAATGTTAAAAAAAAGAAATATGATTTTGAAATTAAATGTTCTATAATTTATAGCATTCTGCGTTCCTTCTTTAAATTTTTGTCAGTTTATAAAAATTGGTGTGAGAAAAAGCAATGTAAAAACAGTATCAGTAATAAAGAGATTTTCTATGTTTATACAAATATTTTAATACACAATTTTAACTAAATAACTAAATACTGAACATGATAATTTGAACCATGGATCCGGTTCTGAAATAAATATTTTGTTCTTAATTTCTTTTATTTGTTTTAAAACCAACAAATATTTCAGAGCGTCATCTGAACTTGAAAATTTGCCAGAGGATAGCTGCCAAGGGTTAGAAAAAGCGGTCCACCCTACAAGGGTGAAAGTCGTTCCTGTCCCTCCAGGCAATAACTCAGAGTTAGTATGCTGATTGTTTTTAATATTTATGCTCTTAACATCATCATCATCATTATCAAATTATCAAATATGGGGTGTCATTGTATTCTTCTTGATTCCGAGAGTATCATAAGCTGTTTTTTTAATATTCCCCCCATTTTCAGCAATAGAGTTTTTTGTTTTTCCATTAATGATTACTAGTACCTAATTGTTAAGTTTGTAGTACATCTCGGTATATCCCCATAATTAGCGTCAATTAAAATACATTTATTTTTTAGACAATCTTCGTCTACTGACAGTCCTCACGACGATAAAGAAATAAGTACGGTGCTAAATTATGGTAAGTTCATTTTGACGTCAGCCCTTTATTGTTCACAACTTTTAATTTTTGAAGTGATACTTTAGACGCGCCCAACATGAGAGGAAGGTGGGAATTGCGTTAGGAAATGTGTGTGGAAAGTTGAGAGGGAGATTATAAGATAGATATTAATTAGTTTAGTTTCAGGTTGAGGTTGAAATGATGGTAGGAAGTGACACAGACTCTGAATATGAATGTATTAATATTATTAAAATAATAAGAAGTTTTGCTTCAGTCGAGGTCTAAAGCAATGATCCCGCAACCTTTTTTTGTTCAAGGAACATATTTTAATAAAAAATATGTTTTAAGTTACAACTTTAGATTCGTTATTGACCTTTACTTAAACCTACTAAAATAAGGTTATCAGATTCCAAAGCACACCACCTATACCTCGTTTTTTTCGTCGTGATATAAAAGGTAAACAATGTTACAGTGTCTTTTTATTGTAATTATCGATTTAAAAATAAGACAGACACAAATGAAAAAAATGAAAGAATAAAAAATAGTTTAATGTTAAAATACATTTCTGTATTCTTCTCAATATTTTTTTAAATTAATGAAATGAATAAAAGTAGTACCAAGATTGTTTACCTTTTAAATCACGACGAAAAAAACGAGTTATAGTTTTTGGCACGCTAGCTTTTTTCCTTTCAGGCAGCGACGAGTCTGAAGAAGATGACGAAGAGGAAATTCAGTTTGCAATTAATCCGCGCAATAACACGCGTATGATCCTATCTGATGATGACGATGACTTTGAGGACGGTTGCCATAACATTAGTTTAGATTCGCCTACTCTACCGTCTAGGTCATCCATAAATGCCGCGTTACCAACACCGTTGGAATTAGAACCGACCGATAAATTTTCATTCGATTGGAGAGCGGTCCCGAAACCGCAAATCGAACCTCATCTGAGGCGAGAACCGTTCTCGCAAGTCAATACTGGTCCAACAGCGTCCTTCTCGACTCCGTACCAGGCGTTCACTGCCATATGGGACCGTGATATTATGGAAGCGATCGTCAGGGAAACCAACATTTACGCTCAGCAGCTGGCGAGCATCTGCCCCGATAGCTGGATGACTGGCTGGCGAGATACCAACGTAGACGAACTTTACACGTATTTTGCCACCGTTCTTGCTATGGGGCTGGTGCTCAAAGGCCGGTTGGAGGATTACTGGAGCACTTCAAAAGGCATTTTCAGTACTCCCAACTTCGCAATGGAGATGTCGTACGACCGCGTGTTTCAGTTAACCAAGTGCCTCCACTTCATTAATAATGACGAATGTGACGCCGCATCGCCAACCCGACCCCAAGATAGGCTTCTTAAAATCCAGCCCATTATAGAACACCTAAACGCTAAGTTTTCCCAACTATATAATCTGTCTCAGAATGTGAGTGTCGGTGAGGGACTGATGTCGTGGAAGACTTGGCTCGATGTGTCCATAGGTGATAAAAATGCAGCAAGAGTCTCCTTTAAAACGTACGAAGTGTGTGACTCCCAGGCTGGGTACTTGTGGCGTTTCGAAGTCCACGGCGACTGTAGGATGTCAGCAAACAACGGCCCAGTTTCTAGATGGATCCCGGCTCTCGTGCTCAAACTCCTGAGTGGTCTCGAGCACAAGGGCCACACGATATGGATGGATGACTACTTCAACTCTCCGGCGCTCGCGCGACAGTTGAAGACTTTGGGGTTCGACTGCGTGGGGATACTTCGGACGAACCGTCAGTTCGTCCCATCGGAATTGGCGGATCTCGAGGAACACAATATGCCGGGCGGTGGGGTGGTCGGTTGCACCTCAGGAGATGTGGACCTCGTGGTGTGGAAAGCTAGAGACATTGTGGGTTTTATCTCGACGTACCACGGACTCACAATGTCCAAGTTTGAAGGCACTCTGATGCCGACCATCTTGCGAGATTACACCGTCTCCACCAGCGCAGTGGCTGGAAAGAACGAGGAACTCGCGCAGTACCCCATCGAGGGCGGGTGGTCGAGAGTGTACTACAAGAAATTATTTAGAAGGCTATTGAGCGCTAGCGTCCTGAACTCGTGCATTCTGTTGAAAAATCCGTCGTTGAGCCACCGGGACTTCAGGATGGCGTTAGTGGTTGATTTGTTGGCGGCACACAGAACTAGACCCATTCCGAATGACCTCTTCACAACATTCCACTACCCAGGGCTGTATGATGTGATCACGCCGGGAAAGAAAGACCGAATTAGGCGCCCGTGCTCCGTCTGCAAGAAACGGACGAGCACATACTGTAAAGTATGCAATGTGGCGATGTGCGTTTACACTTGCTTCAGGCCGTATCACAACTCGATCCCGGGACTTAACAATGCAATAAGACTAAAACGCACACACACATACACATCGAACTCTAGCGGTGAAGAGGATTCTGAATAATTAGTTGGTAGTGGAGGTTTTTCATAATTCCATCCATATGGTTGTGAGGTGTTTGGCAAAAATGCTGCACTATGTCTTAAATGAATGGATGTATGTATGAATGATTCGTTGTCAAATTATTTACAATTTTTTGTTAATTTAATCGTCGTGTTTTGTTTAATTTTTTTTTTAACGCAACTATAAAAAAAATATTTAGTTTGTGTTTTTTAATTCATGTATAATTTATTCAAGTGTGTGGTATCTTAAAATGATTCGTTGTCAAATTATTTACAATTTGTTGTCAATTTAATCGTCGTGTTTTGTTTAATTTTTTTTTTATACGTAACTATAAAAAAATATTTAGTTTGTGTTTTTTTATTCATGTG
>LGAG01000279.1:518602-539325 GCA_001278395.1 Lerema accius | reverse complement strand
CCCCACCGCCGACGCAAACAAGGGTGCGCCCCCTTTGGTCGCGGGAGACAGGGAGAGCGGCAACGACACACCGACACTCCTCTTCTCCCGCGACACCTCCAGGCTGCAGGGGACAAAATGTCCCCCGCACCCTCCTTGGGCGCATCGAGAGCGGGCCCCCGTCAAGGCCCACTCCGAGCGCCCCCTCTTTGGGTTCCTCTTCGCTTCGCCGTGTGCGCCATCCACGGTTACTAAGCCCCCCCGCCACGACAAGGCGGGAACCCATCGGGGGGGGTGTGTTAGTCTTACCCCACCTTACCTCTACTATCCTTCTTGGAGAGGTAGACTAGAAGAGTCAGTTAAAAAAGAGTAAAATAAACAAAGAAAATTTTTCAAATACAAAAATGGATGACACTTTCCATTATAAAAGTCAAAACTTATTGACATTATAATAATATTATTAAAGTGGACAAGGATAATTAATTATTTAATTAGGTTACGAACATTATTCAGTTCCAGAATGTTATTAATTTTCGCGATGATCATCTCAGGGCTAACACAATCCAGCGAAGGTCAAAGGGACACGGTACCAGTGTTTGTTTTGGACCACGACAAAGTGATGGCGCATACCGTAGTAGTCTCACCTAATCCTTTCGCGAAAATAACGACGGCAGAATTTGTAGATATTATTCATGTTGCCCAAAGAAATAGCAAAGTCATTATTTTCTTCATTGAAGAATCTTTTAGTTTTGAAGACATAAGCATAAAGGATAAGGATGGTTCGCCTTTCTCAAATTTACGCAAAGGATTGAAAGCTAAAAATGTAATTTATTTGCCTACAGTATCGCAGCCTTATAAAACACTTCAACAGTTGTTTATGCAACAACCCTTCAACGTATTCCATCTTAATAGTAAGACTACAAAATTACAAGCGTATGACGGGAAATCTAAATACTTCTATGTCTTGTTCCAAGACAGCGACGAAGATTCACGTATACGAGCGCTAAAGAATCATGATCAAATAATACAAGATGTGTATAACGCGGCTCGTCAAATATACACTGGGCCAGTTGTGGCATTTTATACAGGAAAGAATAATAACATTCCTGTGCATAGAAAGAGTTTCGTGACCGTAAAACCGTCCTATTTGAGACGCAATCCTGGAGTTACTTTAAGAAGCTCTGGAGGTCTATTCCGTTTAATTGGTCAGTGTTGTCCTTAGAGTAATAATTAAATATAGTATAGAGCGCGCCTAACGAAGTGGAAACAGTAGGCACAGGTGAGAACAACACGACGTTCCCGCCGCAAGCGCTTGTAGTCGTGGTTGAGTGCCAGTGGTGTAAGTTAGCAGTATTGTAAGGGTAACGTAAAAAGAACATTACAAAGATATTAATTTTTAAATTTCCATTTCAAGACAATAGTATTTGTCATGACAATAATAATTAATTTAACCACCTCAGTTTTATATTTTATCAGGTGTCTACTCAACAATTGGCAAACGTCGCTCCATGTTCAGTCAGATACCTTTAGTGGCAGAAGAGACGTGGACGAAGCATCATTTGTCCACTAGGATGGCGTACAGTGACTTCGAGTTGCAGTTCAATTTCAAATTTGAACCAAATTCTTGGACTATTGGTAAGAAAGTGTTTTGAATTTCGGGTTGCGAGTGCTCAGACTATACCATACCCATCTATACTAATAATATAAATTTGAAGAGTTTGTTTCTTTGAACACGTTAATCTCAGGAACTACTGGACCGATTTTAAAAATTCTTTTATAATAGTGTATTATTTTTGCCCATTTTAAATTACCAAAATATTATTTCCGCAATATGCCACCGAGCACGGTCTGCCGAGCAATGTGCCGGAAAACTTTATTTGTTAATTAACGTTGTTTTTTCTCGTCTACGCTTTTTTTTGCGAAGGGGATTATATATTTTTTGGTCTGAGGTCCATGTATAATAATGAATCATTGGCAAACTCGTACGTGTATTGATGGTTCAATCATCGTTGGTACTTGGTTCTCTATTTAATCTTCACCTTACCCTACAGACAATGTCATGTTACTGGAAGGTGGCGAAGAAGTCGGACGTTCGGAGCTACGAGCGGGGGCACGGTGGGGCTGTTCCTACGTATGTGGAGAGCCTTTGGTGATCGTTAATACGCGTGATGGTAGTGTAGTCACTGTATCACAGTATCAAGTAAGTTTCGAAAAACATAGGGATCCGTAGTACATTTTTTTTCACTAATTACTATTGTAAGAAAACTCCCAGCTTACCCATGATCACAATAAGTATATTTACTTATAATAATATATTTGTCAGTTGCCTTATATACTAATTAACATCCATTTACGTATTATAGTATTTCCCTTAGTTTCCTATTAATACGACATTCCTCTTATTCCTCTCGCCCATCGGCCTCTATCCTCCAACCTCAAATATTTCCCGACAATTTCCTATTTTTTCTTTTTCTATCCCTAATTTCTTTTTAATACTGGCCAATCTCATATTAAATTCGATACAATAATGAATGTCTGAAATTATGAATCTTACACTATGAAGCTAATTTTTCGAGGGCATCTTTATTTCGATGAGCCGCCCAACTTTTTCTATGACAACGATTCTTAAATGTGGTAGATAAAGGAGGTTCTGCTACCTCCACCTACAGAAATATTAAAGTTGCCCTACTGGGTCAACGGGCTATATGATTTGGACGACAATGTGACTGTCAAATTATAAAATACAATAGAAACAGAAGCAAGCAACAGAAAAAAAATCTGTTGGTTACGAATCATTTTTCATAACCTCGTTACTGATACATTTTGGAAAAGGGCGACTGTCTGATTAAACCATAAGGTTTGCACGACAAATATATTTTCGTAAAATTTAGACAAACGCCTTGATATTTGTAAAAAAAAATAACCTGTTAGGAATAACTTTAAAAATATCGACAATTTTACTATATTTTGTCTCCGTGTATCTCGTTTATCTACCACATTTGAAAATCGTTGTCATAAAAGTAGTTGTATATTTCATCGAATTAAAGCTGCTTTAGAAAAATTAGCTTGATAGTAATAAGTGAAAAACAATTTACTACGGATCCCTGAATAACAGTTTGAGGAAATGTTTAGCTTCCTGATTTGTTATTCTATCAATGAGTTGCTCGATGAAGTTTGCTATAGAGCTTGCTAGCTAAAATCCATCAAAACGATAATTTGCACCATGTCTCTGTTTGCGTCATTACAAAATCAGTTACAATTACAACACTACTGTAGCCTAATCTCTATGCACCTATTTGCCTACTTGGCTAATTCACACCCTCCTCCTACACCCACTTTCCTATATTTTATTTTCAGATCCAACCCAATCATGAAAAGACCATGTTGTTCGATAGGCAAACTCATATAAGTCGTGGTGATGGTGATCCTGAAGGTGAGGATGACACCACCACGGCTGCACCAGAAGGTCCTCCCAGTAAATTTGGTCCTTCAGTAAATTGTGGACCTTACTTTAATTCAAACATCCTAGCAGCGCTCTTTGTGACTTTCATTTGTACAGGAATCCTAACATATGGTTTCCTTACCATATACAACTGTAACACTAACGATCGTTATGATGATCCCCAAGGGAAACCTTTGTCTATACCAATAGAAGCAGGTGGTCATTAAACGCTAAACAAGTAAAATTCGTTTTATTTATGTGTTGAGATTTCGGTTATAAAGTATGATAGATAGGTATATCTAATGAATAAGTACTTCACTCTGTTAAATCAGAGTTTTTTATTGAGCATTAAAATGAAAATTAAAGTCAAAAACCTAGAAAGTGTGACTGAAGTATTATCTTAGGCCTGGTATCCACCAAAGCGAACAGAAGAGGAGACGTGTAGCGAAGAGGACACTGAGCGTTGCGTAGCAGAGATGTAATGTAAGCTGTGAAAGATCGGCTGTCAAGCGAGTCAATTTGTTTTGTCAGTACCATTAGAATTTAACGAAATACTCCATAATCCGAATTTTGTGGCTATATGTTGTCGATTCGAAATGAATATTTTTTAATGTTTTGTCAGGTCTACCGTACCCCTTGACGAAATCCATACTAATATTATAAAGCTGAAGAGTTTGTTTGTTTATTTGAACGCGCTAATCTCAGGAAGTACTGGACCGATTTGAAAAATTCTTTTAGTGTTAGATAGTCCAATTATCGAGGAAACTTATAGGCTATATAACATCACGCTATGATGAATAGGAGCGAAGAAATAATTGAAAATGTGAAGAAAACGGGGAAAATTATTCGGGGCATTCATTTATTTGAGGGCTTCCGTTGCGTGCACTGCGAAAACGGTTCAAGATATCAAAAAAATATGTATGGAAGAATTATTCCGCTTTGAATGATTTAACAAAATGTCCGCGACAACATATGTCTATCTTTTAAGATTAACTCACTAGAAACATTTTTATAGTAATCAAATTTGGTCGAAATTAATGTTTGTATATGTGAATGTTTGTAAGTCCTCCACGCTCTAACCGTTAAACGGATTAAGCTGAAACTTGGCACACAGATAGTTTGCATCCAGGAATAGGACATGAGATAGATTGTATCCTGGTTATAGGTTCCCTTGGGATAGATGCAATATATTTTTTAACTACTCTTCTGCGTGCGAAGCCGTGTGGGTCGTCTAGTGATTAATAAGTATAGATAACTTTTCCAACTATTGCTATTTTGATTTGGTAGGCGTTCAAGGATTCGTAAACTGTTTTTGTTAATAACTATTTATCCTTAAAAGCTTCGGAGTCCAGACTATTAGGTGTTTAGGTAGCAATTACGCAGGTAGCAAATATTTAATGGAAGGTAGCAAGTAGTAGCAAATAGGTAGCAATTTTTTAAATATACATCAGCGTTAAATAATTATGAGTAGTGACCGGCCATTCTGACGCACACTATTTTTAGTGTAGTTGTAGAATAAAATAATATTGTTTCCTTTTCCTTAAATTTATTATGATTTCACATAGACAGCTAAAGGTTTTTTTTACATTTACGTCGATTTTCTTGTGACAAGATTCGTTGGTTATCTATCTCTAGCGCCAATAACTCTTTCGAATATTAAACGAATAATAATCCAGAAAATTTAAACATTTCATAAAATAAGTCGATTAATTTCTAGAAACAAAAAATATGTTAGGCATTTTAATTTTACCCAAAATATTAACATCTTGCAAAGTATGGCAGCACTGGTTTTGACAGATCATTTTTGTTGGCTGAATAAGATAATGTTGTTGTATTGTTGCGTAATACTAAAAATCCAGCTTTGTTATTTCTATAACAATTACAGTATTTATCAAAAACATATTTGACGATTTTTGGTTCTTCAGCCCTCTTGCTTTGTATAATAATTTGAAATTTTTTTTCCTTCCTTGTTCTTTTAATATAGTCTGTGTATGGCTTCCTCAAATCGAATTTTGGTTTCATCCAATCAGTTTTAAAAAAGCTTCTTGTGAAAGCCGGCAGCTCCGTATACATAACTAAAAGAATAAAACTTTAAAATAACCTCCAAGACTTTTTTAATAATTTACACACGTCTTAGTGCTTCTAAGGCACTAATTAATTATTCGCATAACATTTAAGGCAAAAAATGTAAAAGAAATTAGATAAAGACTCGCGACGCCGTTGAATCTGAAATAAATACGGTCATAAGTTATTAAATACTTACAGGATATTAAATTAAACTTTACACACTATTAAAGATTGTTGTAAGCTATATATATGATTGAAATAGATTTTTAGGTCTCCTTTTTTACTAACTAGGGACTATCGAAGCTTTTGAATTAACGTAAATATGTTTCAAAGGGTGCAATTCTTTTTAATTTTTTCGCACACAAATTGGAGCTAATCAATTGTGCTCATGAACTGGTTTTTCTGTGATATATCGTTCTAGAGATCTGACAAACACATTGTGTTACCTCAGCGGCATCTTCAATAACTTCGAAACCATTAAAAATACGAATTTTAAATACATATTGCCACATTTTCTAGGTTTGGGGCACTAAAGAAAAGTCCTACTTAGATAATTGTTACCCCAGCGGAAAACATTTTTCGTAAATAACTAAAAAAAACTATCCATTGCACGAACTTAAAAATGTGCGCACACTTATAGGAGCATGAGCATAAGTACTAACCATTGATGCAAAAAAATTACAAAATTCAACAAAATTCCACTACGTACGCGAGTCGCGACCTTCTATTGATTCTATTTTGACGTTTGGATAGGACTCCTACCCTACAAAACTTTTTATAGTAGAGCCATTACAAACGTGCAGACTACGTCATCAATCATGTTATCATATCTCTCGTTCACACTTATAGGTATATCGGAACTCTCGCTGGAATGTAGGAGTGAGAGTTCCGATATACCTACAGGTGTGAACGAGAGATATGATAAAATGATTGATGACGTAGTTTGCACGTTTGTAATGGCCCAGCTATAGTTTGTTCACAGCTATCTCAATTAACAAACATACAAACAATATTATCATATAAAGTCTTTTATTTTCGCTGTTTTTCATTACAAGAAATGAACGTTAAATTTCATTATGGTACAAATACAGAGGTTCATAATCGAAGTCCAGCAATGAGAACTTTCTTTTGGGAAAGCTTGTACAAGGATTTTCCTTGCAACGATCGCTAAGACGAGGAGGAGGTATTAATTTGCATCCCTCCTTCGGGCATACAAAAGGTATTTTCTTCTCTTTCTTTGGGATTGGCCAGGAAGGTATGGGTGACCAAGGCTCAAAATCTCTTGCCAAAGCAATGTCTTCATTTTCATATGGCTTTTCTTTGTTTTCTGGGGAGGAGCTGAGCAATAAATTTTCAAGCTTTTCCATTCGACGTGAATCATCACTGATCAACGGGGGCTCTAAATCAGAAATATTTTTGTTAGAAACGTCAGGGGAAGAAGCTGGTTTTATACCGATTTGCAAGACAAGCGTAAAAGCCTCTTTAATTTTGTCTCCGAGTATAGTGGTTTTTGAAAATTTAGCGCATGGGTCTTTCGGCTTGCAGGGCGGCGGCGGAGGTGCAGGTGGACATGCTGGCTTAGGTTTTGGTTTACAAGGTCCTGGTCCGAGAGTTTTTGTCGGACCCTTGTCTAGCGGCGGAGGGCATTTACTGGCTTCGGCAGGCGCTGCTGCAAAAGCTTTAATGGCACATTCACGACAGTATAGCAACCGATTTCTCTCTCTTACCCTTTTCAGTAATTCTGTCAAGGAAAGTTCCCCTTCCATGCCTTTCAACTCTGGCAGAGGCCCAATTGCTGAAGATATGTCTTTTTGTAATTTGCTAGATAAATCGGTTTCAATTTCTGGATCAATTTTAAGCTCTGGTGTGTGTAATGAAGCGATTTCAGGTGCATATTTCGTGGAAAACACGACGTGTTCAGGCTCTTCTGCTGTAATAATGGTATACTGATGAAATGCCGGAAACGGACGAATTTCAGCGAGGGTTATGGGAATATCATTTGCAACCTTTTCAGTATTACAACGTGACACATCAAAGTATTCATCTGGATTTTGTCTCGAAGATATACTCGTAGATGTGTCTACATTGACTAATTCTGGATTTTTCTGTTGATTGTATACGGGAAACGTACTTGAGATTGCAGTATTCGGATTAATGAACGGGGGTTCCGGTAGATCCGACCGATAGTGCCAATCAGTTGGATGTTTGTTACTCGCAAGGACTACATGTTCAATTTCATTGGAGCTGTTTCCTATACCTCCTGTTTGGAGTATCTCATTCGTTGTTAAAATATCCGGTTTTATTTTTTTGTTATCGAAGTCGGGATCCATTTCTGTCTCTCCAGGAATCCTGATTTGACTTGCCTCTACTGTAGTCACGCGTATTTCCTCCACCTCGGCTTCTACATTTTCATTTAATTCCTTGGATTTCCCTTCTTCAGTACTAATAGTTTTAGTGAACACTCCTTCTAATACTTCTGTCTTGTCACAAGTTTGGTCATTAATGACAGTGTTTTGCTTATCTGATTCATCTAAGGTGGAACAATCTGAAGAAAGCAAAAGAGGTTTTTCTATTTCTAGGTCGGTATTTACGTTTTCCAGTTCAGTTTTTATTTCATTATGGTCTGTTTTTGTAATTTTATCGACATCCGAGTTTTTGTCTGAATGAATTATGATGGAATATTCTGAAGAATGAGGTAAAGGTTTTTCAACCACATTTGTTTTTACGTCTTCCATATCAATTTTTAGTTCTTTTTGGTCTGTTGCTGTAATTTCTTGTAAATCTGTCTGCTTGTTTGAACGATCACCCCTAACTAAAGGTACATTTCTGTAATAATACGGATAGACATTTTGTGGACTATGAGCGGACTTCGTGTTTTGATATCGCAAGTAATTATTTATTGCACTGTTAGTTTTATGTTCGTTGTTATAAAAGAGCGTACTGTCTTCTGTTTTCGTGTCAAAGAGCTCCTCTTTGTTTGTATCAGATTTTACGGCGTGGTAGCCACTTTTTCTTGATGTTGGTTTCTTCCGTCCCCTACCCAACATTCCACAACTCTTCATTTCTTCAAGAATACGTTCGTCAATTTTATCTGGTGGTGCACTGAGACATTTCTTTGCTATTTTATCTATTGCTTCTTCTTCGGGACTAATTTTTGTATAAAGTAATTTTTTGTCCGATAAGTTTTCTTGGTCACCCAACACTTTTGGAGGAGTATTAAAACCGTCAACCTTTGGCGTCGCAGCCCCCACTATTCCAGGTTCCTCTATAGTTTCTAACTTCTGTGCTAATTGTTCTTCAGTTGCTTTAGCTGTTGTGGCTTCTAATATATTATTCAAAGGAATAGCAGATTGGTTTATGGGACTCTTTATTTTTGATTCATCGGTTCTTTCAGCAGGAATTTCGCTTACGTCAGATTCTATTTCTTTGTTTAGTTTTTCTATAGAAGGATTATTGTCACTGTCATTTGATTTTTCGTTTACAGTAATATTAGGAGCTATAACTTTATGAATTTTATCAGTCTGTATGTCTTCTATATTAGCTTCTACCTGCTTAAGAAGACTCTCTGGTTTCTCGTGGCCAAAAGCCATCTCGATGAGCTTTTTACATTTTTCACATTCTGCCTCTCTGTCCTTTGAATCAGTTGACTTTGCCATTTTCCAAAATCCATCGAGAGGCCCTGAAAAATAGCGCAAAAAGCCACTGGTTATAAATTTATTCAAAATACATGGTACAATCTACCTTTGATAGCAAATAGAAACGCCTCTTTCGCCATTTTTCAGGGTTAAGAAATATACTTTGATGTGAAGGTAAGTCAAACCATCCAAGTAATGTCTTAAAATCTTGCTAGTTTATTTCAAGGTCCTCCTTATGATCTTATTTGGGCACTTTGGATATTTGGACATTTTGGATTTTTGAGAAAACACAGCCTTTTTGTCACTCGGTGTGATAGAAATGACTTACGACGCGTCTCTTTGCATAATGTTGCACATAAGTTAGTGACTATCACCTCTTTAGAACGCGTAATCTGATCTAAATTGAGCCCAGCTCAGACATTGTATATCAACTGAAGACATTCGCGGGACGTCTATACCGATAACACTAAAGTAAATCCCACACTTACGCAGTAATGTAGTTGAGTAATGTTTGAGGACTACGTGACGTCAGATTATTAAGTTTATTAGATGTATACAGATTTTGGAAAAATAATTATATTTATTATTGGTAGATACTTACTTTTACCCAATTTTCGGGGAGATAGTGTAACCTCATCCCTTAGTATGCGCGGAATGAGAACAACACTACATAACTTCTTGATTTTAGAAAACGACATTTTGAACATTCTGCTTCATCGGTGGTTTTAAATTTAATTTTTCATGAGAAACTAAATGATAATCAGCGAAAATAAAATTACATTTTAGTTGAATGTATCCACAAATCCTTTAATTTTGTCAAAATACGAAAGCTGTTCTATTTCTGTTTCTGCTTCTTATTTTTCGGAGCAGAATATTTTTGTGCCAGTATTCGTTGTCATCTCAGATTTTTTTTTTGAAATAAATAGATTCATTGCATTACAGATCATTTTCTGAGTTAAGGGTGGGTGTATTTGCAAATTATCTTATTTCACTCTTTCACTCTTTTCACTCTTTTCTTATTTCACTAGTTCGATGCCGATTTGAGTTAATAAATGTAGACCTATAGCAGTTACTCTGTGACATAGGCATTTTACCCTCACTCAGGGAAAATATCAAATAAATACATACCTAATTATTAAAAGTTTATTTATTATTTTTTTACATCCGTAAAAAATTATAGCACTGAGAATCATAATAAATTTTAGTCTGTATTCGGAGCTCAAAATATCTGTGCTCCTGAAACGAAACGTCATTTCAAATCAAATGCATGAAAATAACAAAGATGGCTGAAGAACAGGTGAGTATCATAATATTACGTTTTTTAAACTATTTTAACAGAATTCAGTTTCAAACCCTCACTCGATACGCTCTAAAAGCGATAATTAAAACATATTTCAAGTGGTCTAGTGAGTGTTTAAGTGTTTGTGATTTATTTTTTGCATTCGATGTTAACGTTCGCCGTACGCATTCTATTCAGTTTTGATACTTTTATATGATGTTATTATATTCCGAACTTACAGTTACTTTAGAATTGTAGTGTTAGATGGTATTCTTTTTTGTTTAAAGTGTTATATTTACCGGCACTTTGGTTATTTTGTCTTGTGTGACAGGCAAACACCTACCCTTGAAAATGTGTCGTCTTGTTGTCTATATAAGTATATTGCTGTTGTGATAATTGGTATGAAAGCCGACATCCTCTGCTCTAATTTATTCATTAAAATCTCCAGAACAGCTACTGAAGTATCGGTTCAATCAAATGTTCATTGCGTTATCTTCATTATACATAGCCAAAAAAAAGCATCCGAAAAACGAAAGTTGAAAAAATAATTATAATTGCGTATGACATCGTTGAAGGGTATTAAATATATGAATATTAATGTACACAGTTTTATAGCTCCAGATATGTAAGGTTAAGTGCAAACATTGAAATTAAGGTTTTTTATTTATTTTTCTTAAACCGTCTCAAAGGGGGTGATAATGCCATATTTTTGGACACTGTCAACATAGTGGGCAAAGCGGGAAGGATCCAATAGGATTTTCGAGGGTCAATGAAGGGATTAAGGATTGCAATGGCTAGTTTAACTTACAAAAAGGATGCAACTCATGTGAGCCACTAGGTAACATTTTAATTGGAGTAATATAAGGCTACTAAAGCTTCTTCTCAAATTGCACAGGAGATAAAATACGTTTGGGAATCTTTGTATTACACAAAGCTTGATTTTTACATTTCCTATTAGAAAAAAACATTTCCCATAAAAGTACATGATGTAGCGTAAAAAATTCGGTATCTCGATACTAATTCTCGCCCCTTATCCTGTAGGAATGGTAACTATTATTGTTTTCTTTAACATAATTGTTTTGGTCTCAGTATCAATAACTAGGGAACCATTACAAAAAAAAAAACTTTACATTTTTAATATCAGAATTGAACTTTCTCCGACCCGTTTGGTTTGTGAAGATGGTCGGATATTTTTTTGTTTGACAGACAGAGATCACATCCAAAAATTGAAAATAGGATAGATTTTATCAAATTATCTATTTAATATAACAACAAAATTATTGGTTGATTTACGATTCATGATGATCATATCTGCCGCTTGATCAACTCTGGTTACTGTAAATAGTCAGCAAATAAACATGTTTTTTTTTGTGCTGATGAGTATCACAAAAACCGAACCCTTGACAGACTATACATATATTATTGTCTGTGTTCGTGAGATTGTACTTATATTATATCAGAGGTTCTCAAACTTATTTTGTTTACTGCCCACTTTGAGAATCAATTATGTCCTAGTACCCCCGGAAATTACCTTAAATATTACTTTATAGTGTCATAAGCTTTATCTATTTATGAGTTATTAATCATAGAACCATCCCTTTGAACCGTAGGTTCCTAACCTGGGGGTAATTCAGCTACTTTACGGGGGTAACAGAGCACCCTATTATTAGGATCATAAAATAAAAAATGCAGTAATAAGTTACTTGTATAGTTTGTTTTGATAATATTTTAAAGATGGGGTAAAATCAGTTTTCTTCATAGGTCACAGTAGGAACCAGTGCTCTGATTACACTGCATTAACTCCTTACTTTCTCTGCAATTGGTAATAGGCAGTAACATAGACCCAGCACTCATAATAGGGTCTTTCTGAATTAACTATTGAGCTATGTGTTTGTTAATTTGTTGGCAGGAGGTAATACAGATAGAGATATTATGCAAACAACTGTACGAGGCGCAGGATCCCGCTATTCGGGAGCAGGCGGAGAAAGCGGTCGTCGCTTTTCAGGTGAGTCTTCATACCTACCACAATATTCATATAACTATCAGACCCGCCCTCGCTTCGCTTCGGGAAACCTATTTCGAAACGAAAGTGTATAAATTTATTGAATAAAAAGTGTTTATTTTAATATTACAAACAGATATTTATTCAGTTGTATAGATAATACTAGAAGACCGGACACGTGTTCTGCTACATCCGGTATCTGAATAAAAATGCTTATCATATCGGACAACTTTTGCCAAGATGTTGTTTGTATAACTGTAGTAGTTTGGCTGGTCCCTTGAAGTATCTCGACAACAGTACCACCTACCCACCTATACATATACACTATTAGAGTTTTTTTACATATAAAGATAATGCCAACTAAACCATGTTAGTTTTTAGGGTTCCGTACCATACCTTATAGATAAAAACGAAACCCTATTACTAAGCATCCATTGTATGTCTGTCAGCAGGCTGTATCTCATAAACCATGATAGTTAGAAAGCTGAAATTTTCACAAATCAAGTATATTTCCATTGACACTAACATCAAATCATACTTAATAAAAATGTTGATTGACTGACAGACACGCTACAGCCTAAACGGATAGACCTAGAAGCATGAAACTTGGCACAGAGGTTCCTTCTAGAGTGTAGGGGAGCACTAAGAACGGACTTTTGAAAATTCCCAATTTAAGGGGGGGAAATAGGGGATGAAAGTTTGTACGAAAATTAAAAAAATATTAGAGCAAGCAGTTTGCAAATTAGTATTTTGGTATTGGATACTAAGCTTAGAAGCGCGGATTTTAAAAATTTTAGGAAAGTAACCCATAAGGGAGTTAAATAAGGGATGAAAGTTTGTATGAAAATTAACCAAATTTTAAAGCTAGCAGCTTTCAAATTCGTGTTTGGGTGTATGGTTGAAAAGGATGAAGAACCTTATTCAACGGTTTTTTTAAATCAACCCCTAAGGGGGTAAATATCACCGCAAAACTATAATTTCCGCAAGCAAAGCTGCGGGCAACAGCTCGTACTAAAATAAAAAATAAACAAATGAAATCATTAAGGGGGTGCCCATACAAGAAGTGTTCTTTTCAACAAACATAATTTTCTTTTATAGTTGACGGTACGGAACGCTTCGTACGCGAGTCCGTTTCGCACTTAGCCTGTTTAATGTTATTGGTCGTTGTTATAGGAATCATTGGACACCCTAAGCAAATGCCAGGCGTTACTTGAACGCGCTAACTCGAGCTACTCTCAACTGCTGGCTGCCACTACCTTAGCTAAGCTGATCAGCAGGTTTGTTTGAAATAAATCATCATCGTAACATCATGTCCCACTGCTGGGCACCACCAACAAACCACACACAATACCAACATTATATTTATGTTTAGTTAGAGTAAAGCTCCGTTTACCAGGTAATATTTATTTAAAAGAAACAAGCAGTGATTGCCATTAAAGGTTTGAAGGTTGGTCTCTAAGCGGCAGTGCCTTGGTTCACACCCCACGGCACGTACCTCTAATTCTAAAATTTATGTCCGTATTAGATACTATTTATCACTTCCTACGGTGAAGGAAAACATCTTGAAGAAACCTGCTTGCCTGAGAGTTCTCCTTAAAGTTGTCAAAGGTGTATAAAGTCTGCTAATCCGTACTAGGCAAATGTGGTGGACTATGGTATGGTCTGAACCCCTCACACTGTGAGAGGAGACCCGTGCCCAGCAGTGGGACAGTTAAGGGTTGCCATCATGATGATGATGATGTCTGTTTGCAGATCTCCAACCAGTCTGTCCATACAGCAGAGACTCGATATCAGGAACTATGTGTTGAACTATCTCGCCACTCGCCACAAGCTAGCTAGCTTCGTTGTGCAGGTATGTTGCTCAGAACACTAAAATACATAGACTATAAAAGCGTAGTCCAAAAAACGTAACGTAAATAACAAATGATAACGTTTCCCTGTACGTTGCTCGGCAGGTGCTTGGTGATGTATGGCAAATCGTATGCACGGTAGTGTGTGTGTGTGTACACGTAAAATATACCTCGTTTTTTTCGTCGTGATTTAAAAGGTAAACAATCTTACAGTGTCTTTTTTATGTAATTATCGATTTAAAAATAAGACAGACGCAAATTAAAAAAAAAACCAAAGAATAAACAATAATTTAATGTTAAAATAAATTTCTGTATACTTCTAAGTATTTTTTTAAATTAATCAAATAAATAAAAGTAGTGCCAAGATTGTTTACCTTTTAAATCACGACGAAAAAAACGAGGTATACCATGTATATTTACTCACGTATATAAATATGTTCATATCGTTGGCACAGCACAAATAGGTTGATAGGTTTTAGTAATTGGGAACCATATAAGCTATCACCTTTTCTTAACACTTCTCCTCAATTTTCTTATCATGATTACTAGCTATTAATTCCTACTTTTCTAAGAAATGTTATGCTAAAATGGTTCTTATTTCACAGGCTTTAGTGTCGCTATACGGACGCATCACAAAGCTCGGATGGTTTGATACGGTCAAAGAAGATTTAGTATTCCACAATGTTATGAATGATATCACAAGTTTTTTACAAGTAAGTATAATCTTTACTTCTATTCTTCTATTCTAATAATATAAAGCTGAATAGTTTGTTTGTTTGAACGCGCTAATCTCAGGAACTACTGGAGCGATTTGAAAAATTATTATAGTGTAAGATAGTCCATTTATCGAGGAAGGCTATAGGCTATATAACATCACGCTAAGATGAATAGGAGAGGTGCAGCAATAAAAATGTCGCGAAAACGGGACAATTACGCGATTTACGCGGACGGAGCCGCGGGCGATTGCTAGTTAATATAATTATATATAAAAACACGCACGCTACGTGTGTTTGTCACTGAACTCCTCCTAAACGGCTGAACCGATTATATTAACATTTATGTGATATATTTTAGAAGTACTTCTGGAAAGTTGTCAAAGTTGTCTGAAGGTGCTCCAATCCTCACTAGGCCAGCATGGTGGACTGTGACCTGTATACCTCACACTGTGAGAGGAGACCTGAGCCCAGCAGTGGGACAGTTATGGGTTGCGATGTTGATATAGATGTTAACAATACTTAACACTTAACCCGATCGGCTCTAAACCTGACAATATAACGACTTGTAACAGTAATTAAACCTTAACCCGACAGCATGACGACCTGCCATGATGGTTTGAATATGAATGTCACTCGCCATCCTGGTTGACTCTTTTATACCATAAACATGGAGTCAAATTGAAGTCCTCTTAAATAGTTGGAAATTGCCAACATAGATGATCATTGTATTACGTTCATTTTTTTTAAGTCCCAAATAAGTTAATGCTTGACCACGGTCTCATGTGATAGAAAATGGCGATGCGGTCCAGGTGGTTAAGCGCATTAACTTAAAAGAAACTTAAAAAAAAGAAAAATTTTGGTCATATTCCAGGGTCCAGCTGAAATGTGCACGATAGGAGTGCAGCTGTTGTCCCAGCTGGTGGTGGAAATGAACCAGGTGTCGGAAGCTGACGCAAATCGCTCGCTGGCCAAGCACAGGAAGATTGCCTCCTCGTTCAGGTAATACATGCTTTAATTATGACGTCAATAATGGCGGTAATGACTTATTTTATACCACGTTTTTTTCGTCGTGATTTAAAAAGTAAACAATCTTGTTACTACTTTTATTTATTTCGTTAATTAAAAGAAATATTTAGAAGTATACAGAAATTTATTTTAACATTAAATTATTGTTTATTCTTTCATTATTTTTAATTTGTGTCTGTCTTATTTTCAAATTGATTATTACAATAAAAAGACACTGTAAGATTGTTTGCTTTTTAAATCACGACGAAAAAAACGAGGTATAGTGATATTATTAATGTTGTTGTTGTTGATTAGAATCGGTATTGAGTGATAAATTGGATAGATTTGTTGCAGAAGGTCGTTGAAGTTAGTGAATTGTGAATTTTAATGTGACAATTATAGCGGTAGTTTGGCGTTAATATTACGAACTCAGATAGGGTAATAAGGGTAGGACAGCTAATGCTGAGATTGTACTCGTAAGAAAGTCGATTTAAAAAGATGGTTTTAATAAGCTGGTGGTACTAAACTTTAAAATGCATGAGTAATGGAACATTGCTTACATTTTTGTTATTGAAATATAAGCCTTATTTGTATGATATTAAGGTTGGAAACGATATAAAATTCAACACTACACACATGAAGCAAATACACCTCTTGTTAACAGGGACAGTGTAATATTAAAGACCAGTGAACCCGCCCTCGCTACGCTTCGATGTATGTTTTTTCAATATGGCTGACCACGTCAACTGTCAGTCACGTCAGTTAGACAAGTCCCATACATACCGTGAATTTGAATAACTTGATAGAGTGGACTGATTTAAATAAAATAAAGCCAAAATAACGCCCCGAGTTCAGGACTATTCATGTATTTCATCCATTGTTCTGTCAAATCAGCTGTTTTTATGTGATGCAAGATTGAAAGATCAAACACACAGACAATTCAGACAGCGACCCAACATTCAATTTTATTATTATGTAAGATAATACCTCTTGTTACCAGGGACAGTCAGCTGTTCGAGATATTCCGTCTCGCTTGCTCGCTGCTGGGCGCGGCGAGAGGGAAGACCCTGGACCTGGCGGACGAGAGCCAGCACGCGCTGCTGGGCGCCTTGCTGCGGCTCGCACACAACTGTCTCACCTTCGACTTCATCGGGACCACCACGGACCAATCCTCGGAAGACCTGTGTACTGTGCAGGTGGGTGTGGTCGACGACCATGTTTATTTAGCTAGCCTGGACCTAAAGTGGTCTATGTAACATTTTTGGCTATGAGCATTTTAAAATTAAAAAACAATATTTGAACTTTAAAATAGTGCAAATATAATTTGATCAATGAGGTATTGTATGAAGCCTATTGCTCATTATAGATTATTTATTAATTGAAGTTGGAGCTCTCAACAAGGTATAAAATTATGGATGAAAACAAAAATAATGATGCTATGTTATTTTTAATGTCTTAGAAAAGTACAGTGATCTTTTATAGGACTTAGTGTTAAATTCTATGACAATGTCCCAATGTTAATACGTGACTTGCCTGCAGAATTATTTAAGAAGCGTGTAAAAATCCAAATTATTGAAAAGGTGTACTATAGTATAGGTGAAAATGTTAATGACAAGGATGCATGGAAAAGTTCAGTTATTCAACCAGTTCCGTTCAGGTTAAAAAAACAGTTTTGTATTCAAAATAATTTTATTATACATTTTTTAAAGATGTACAGGGGAGTTTCTTTCCCGTTTCTCCTCCATATTAAAGATGATAGATGATGGTACGTCACCGTCGCGCGCGAGTCGGAATCGCAATTACCAGTTTTTTTTCATCTCTCTCTCTCTCTCGTCAGATCCCGACGTCGTGGCGGCCGACGTTCCTGGAGGCGGGCACGCCGGAGCTGTTCTTCGAGCTGTACCACTCGGTGCGCGGGTCGCTGGGCGCGCTCGCGCTGGCGTGCCTCGTGCAGCTGGCGTCCGTGCGCCGCTCGCTGTTCAGCACGGCCGAGCGCGCCAAGTTCCTCAACCGGCTCGCGTGCGGCGTGCTGCGGATACTCGAGGACACGCAGGTGACTAGAGGGTTAGGTGGGTGGGTGGTCGGACTTCGACCATGAGGGATCGTTGGAGTAATAATAATAATGTATGTCTTTATTCGTACGAAGTTACAATTTGATACATGTAATTGCCGTTCTAAATTCACATTGTTTAGTGAGAGTGTAATAGGAAGCCCTGAATGATTATTTTTGGAGATCCCCCCCCTTTGCCCCAATGTAACGCGCTGTAACATTTTCCTGTACTCTCCCCCTCCCCCTATCTAAATGTTACGTAACATCAAATGACTATTTTTGTCTCATGATGATGCCATTTTACTGACTTAACATTATCATAGGAGAATCATACTACCTCTTTTTTTGAGGTGGGTGTCGAATCAGTCTGTCAAATGTATCATAGTGTGGGTTATGTTTTATATCCAAAATTAAATTTACTATTATTGTACATAAAATTGACCTTACTGTTATTTTTCAACATGCAAATTGTAACTACGACAAATCTCAAACTGTATTTCCTTGCAATAATCTCGAAAATTCGTCCGAAATTGAACCTTATGCCTATGAATATAAAGACGTATGTACCGTGTGCAGGGTCTGTCTGACGCGACCAACTACCACGAGTTCTGTCGGCTGCTGGCGCGGCTCAAGTCCAACTACCAGCTCGGAGAGATGGTCGTCGTTGATAATTACCCGCGGCTGATTGAGCTCGTCGCCAAGTTCACCGTGCAGAGCTTGCAGGTATGTCTGTCTGTCTGTTCGTCCGTATTATCTGTCCGGCTGTTTGTCTGTGTCTGTTTGTCTGTCTGTCTGTCCGTCCATCTCACTGACTGTTTCTATGTCTGTCTGTATGTCTGCCTGTCTGCCCGTCCATCTGTCTGTCTCTCTGACTGACTTTTTATGTCTGTCCATCTGTCTGTCTCTGTGTCTGTCTGTGAGTCTATCTCTCTGTCTGTCTATCTCTCTCTTCGTCTGTCTGACAGTTTTATCTGTCTATCTAGTGTCAGTCTATGTCATACACCATTTTCTATAGTGAGTTTATAAATAACAATACTAAAATTTTAATTTGTCATTACTTCCAGGTGATGCAATTCGCACCGAACTCGGTCCACTACCTGCTGTCCCTGTGGCAGAGGATGGTGGCCTCCGTCCCGTTCATCAAGGCCACGAAGCCCCACTTGCTGGAGCAGTATGCCCCAGGCGTCACCACCGCGTATGTCAACTCGAGGCTGGATTACGTCGCCGTGTTCGTCAGGTATGTAGCCGTGAATGTTGGTCTGTGGTGACTACGCATAATAATATACGTCGTATAGTGACGTCACGATAACCTGCATCGCGCTATCGAAGTTTTCTGCAACAACTGATATATTTATATATAATAATATCGTGATTGATCAATTCAAAATTGTGAATGTTATAAATAGTTTTACCATTGGCCAATAATAGATGAAAGAATTTTAACCCCCCTCCCCTCATGTAATGCGCCGTAAAGTTTTTCTGTGCCTAAACGTTACGTAGCTCCCAAATGATCTTAAAGTGTTGCCAGTTTCCCGAGTTAGGAGAATTATATTCCCTAGTTTCTTTTTTGGAAAATATAAACAAAGTTACATAACACGTCATCACCCTCCTACGTGTGTAACGAATCATAACATTTTTCAAGACCCCTCTCCCCCCAAATTGCGTTACGTAATACTTGAAAGACGCCTTATGCCGTCGTTGATATGATAATGATTCAAATCATTTATTTCGTCTTAGGAACTAATAGCTCACTTAACGAACATCAATAAACTAAAATAATCTAAATAACACAAAATGAATTTTAAAAATAAACAAACATGTTACAATAAAACTTCCTAAATTCTCGATAGACAAAACCTGTCATATCTTCGGCTTTATAAAGACAAATACTTAAGCCTAAGTAAGCTAGTGTCGGCCGGGCAGGAAAAAAACTCCCGGTACTATTTTTTGAAAAAGGTAGATTTTTCCAACATCAATTACAGTGCTGCTTTGGTGTCATAATAATCAATGATGATGATGATGATGATGAAAGTGTGTGTATTCCAGCGAAGGCCTGGAGGACCCGCTAGACGACGCGGGCACGGTGTCCCAGCAGCTGGAGCAGCTGTCGGTGATCGGCCGCTGCGAGTACGGCAAGACCTGCCAGCTGCTCGTCGCGCACTTCGACCGCGCCGCCGCCGCGTACAGCGTCGAGACGCAGCCGCAGAAGATACTCGTGTTGCAAGGTTGGTGAGGGTTGGTGGGGGTGATGTTGCCGGGACCCCCATAGTTAGGGTTCCCTGTCGATGTGTAAAGTGGGCGTGGGAGTGTAGTGCGTGACGCATTAAAATGTCGCCTATAGAATCGAGACGCAGCTGTAGAATATACTCGTTTTGTAAGGTAAGTGTGTGTGGAGTTGGGGGGTGATGACTGTGAGTGTGTATTTGTGTAACACTGCTGTGTATTTGTGTAAGTTGAGTACGTAGTGTGCGGTACCCCTGCAAAGTGGGTTCATAGAATTTGTAGCGCAAAAAGGATGTGTACTGAGTTGTGAGATGTCAGCGGGACCCCCCTCATTAGGGGTTCCCTGTCTATCTCATATCTGTATTTAAAACCAATATCCGAAGAGCCCCAAGTTACTTCCCAGCTCAAACTAATACGCACATCCCCGCAGGTCAGCTGACGTGGCTGGTGTACATAATAGGCGCGTGTATCGGCG
>LGAG01000279.1:421523-497090 GCA_001278395.1 Lerema accius | reverse complement strand
TCTCAGATTATAGCTGTATTCATTTTGTTTTAACAGTTTTAAGTTAAAGCTGCAACGGTTTTAAATATTGAAAGTAATTAAACCAATTACAAAAAACACTGATCGCTGCGAAAAAAAGATATAATTACAGAGCGATTATAATATTATTTAAAATGTTATTAAATTTCCAATTGCAGATTTTTTCGAGCATATCGATTTATTTAATATAATCCTCTGCCTCATTTTTTCTTGACTGTACCAGAAAGACAGATGTTTTTCGTATGTCCTATTCCATTTTCATTTCTTTGATGCGCTCTATACTAATCTTGACGAGTTTTGTATTAATCAAAAAAAAAACTATTTTTTTTCAAAATATAAGGTGTCCTTGGATTATTATCCCTTGTATGTATCCCTATGCCACAGGCTATATTTTTCTTATTATACCCCCAATTTTGACCCATCTGGTTTTTCAACAATTCAAAATTGTCTATTATAAGCTAACAGTCCATCGGTGCAGTAAAAAAAATAAAAAAACGTATCTTTTTAGGTGCCCATCGGTGTTATCACCACCAGCTCCGGACTCCCAGTAGAAGTAAGAGATACGACCACTGTCAACGTAAATCAATTCAAAAATCCATTCCATATAGACGTAATGACAGATTTTGCCAACGCGAGAATACCAGAAAGATTCGTCCACGCCAAAGGAACAGGCGCGTGGGGTTACTTTAAAGTCACTCACGATGTCTCCGAGTACACATTAGCTGATGTTTTCAACGGAATTGGAAAAATAACTCCACTATTTGCAAGATTTAGCCCTGCAGTTCAAAACTTGGGCGGGAATGACTTTGGAAGAGAGTCGAGAGGTTTTGCTATTAAACTGTTCACCAAGGAAGGAAACCTGGATTTTCTAGCTTTACAAACAGCCGCTTTCTTCTTCCGAGATCCCATACTATTTGATGCCTTTGCTAAGATTATTAAGAGAAACCCTAAAACGTTCCGAAAGGACTTCACAAGATACTGGGACTTGATAACTAGGAAATCCGAAATGCTTCACTCAGCTTTATGGTTAGAATCAGACTACGGTATCCCTTACGGATATAGAAAAGTAGATTATTTCCCAGTTCACACTTATGAGATCAGAAACAAACGTGGCGACAGATTTTTTGTGAAATTCAACTTTAAAAGTTGTCAAGGTGTTGCTAATATCCCAACTCCTGAAGCACGTAGAGTAGGAGCGAGAGATCCAGACTACTTCAACAGAGATTTATATGATGCTATTGAAGAGAAGAACTACCCTGCTTGGGACCTCATAATGCATGTCATGTCATACGCCGATGTCGCTCGCTGTGATTTCGATCCTTTTGATGTCACCAGATTGTGGAAAAGAGGATCTTATCAGATTGTACCCATAGGTCGTTTAGTATTGAACAAAAATCCTGACAACTTTTTCAGAGATGTCGAATTGAGTTCATTTAATCCTGGTAATCTGGTACCTGGTATCCCCGGCCCAGTTGACGCCTTATTCCGGGCTCGGGTATTCGCTTATAGAGAAACACAAATACATCGACTCGGTATTAATCATAACAGAATACCGGTGAATGTTCCTCTGTACAGAAAGGAGTACAACAGAGACGGATTGCCACCTGTATTGGAAAATATGAAAGACGCACCTGATTATTATCCGAATTCGTTTGACGGCCCCGTGCCCTATGTCGAGGAGGGTCGGCCTAAGGACAGTATTAGCATACTGCATTCCAAAGCGGCTGATCTAGAGCCAGCAGCTGATTTTTATCGTAATTATTTAGTAACTGAAGGCGAAAAACAAAGACTCGTGAATAATACTGTCGATGAGCTCTTGACGGTAGCCCCTTACTTGCAGAAGAGGGTAATAAGACTATTTTCGCTTGCTGATCCTGAACTTGGAAAAAGATTGTCACGGAGTTTGTTATTGGCTGAACTCAACCCTGGATTTGCACCGCCACGAGCTGTGATACCGAAAAGAAGAGTATTAGAGTACAACCAAAAGAATTTTGGCTAATACTGTAATTTTGAACACGTTTTCTTTCTACTGTACCTACCGACCAATCCCAAAAAAAAGCCCAGTTACGTTTCTAAGATACAATGACAATTTTCACCATAGATCAGAGTAATATTATAAGGAAATTATATTTTCACTATCCTGTTAAAAATTTCAATTGGTTTCTTTGGTTGAATAATCGTTTTCGTTTCGTAGTAAATCGTATGGCTAATGGCAATGATTGTTTTAATAAATTGATGACTACAACTCGATAATGCCACTGTGTTCAAACTTCAAATACAAAATTACAATCAATGACATGACATGATATTGACATTGACAAGATGACACGACAAAGTTGACTGATGGTGATGGCTACATTTCTGTCATGCTCAGCTTGCTGTCATTTTCCTAACCTAACCTTTGAAAACAGCAAATTTTTATTTATTAATTTTATTGATCAAAATTTTTACAGAGCAATAAAAAACCACATTAAACATGTCGTTTCTTTATTTACTAAGCATAGTGTCTATTATAGTGTTAATGGTGTCCATAACGTTCTCTGTTGGTGAGTTTTTTTATTAATAAATAATTAGCTGTAATTGAAGAATTCATAAGTGTACGTAGTATTTTCCTTCAGTTCTTGATTGAAGCTGTAATCATTTGCATTTATAAATATAATATTAATTACGTTGAGTCTTTAATTACGTATGAACGTGAAAATCTGAACTTAACGTCGAGAGCATTAAACTTTTCTATCAACTGTGATTTTAATTACTGAAATAAATAAACAAAAAAAAATATTTTGGTAAGAATGAAAATTTCATCGTATTTTTGCCAATTTCAGCCGCTGGCATGTATTACCTGGCAGAATTAGTGGAAGAACACACTGTAATGGCCAAATATGTCATATCATGGATGGTCATTGTAAGTTTATTAACACTTAATAATTTTGCTTACTTTTTATGTAATTTTTCACTTAAAATTCAGATTACCGAATGTCTATGAAATAGGCTTAACTTAAATCTGTACATATTCTTATTAACCAGCTAGAATTTGATAATATTTCAATGCTTAGGACAGTGATGGTAATATTTTCTTTTACATTCAATAAGTTAATTTCAATTTCAAAAATTGGTGACATAGTCTCAGATGGTAAAGTGCTCTTTTAAAAACTTTATCATTCTATATTTAAGACATCCAGATTATGATCCATCAAAAATAAAGCAAGCAATTTATTCTGATAGCAAAAAGGTTGATGATGTCCTATTACCAAATTATTAATTTAGTTTGTATACTATTTATATTTTAATTCGCAGCCTATGATATTAATTGATTATTAATATCTTATTATTAATTAATTAATTAATTAATTTAATAACCTGTATGAATTTCCAGGTAACAGCAGCAATTCACATTGGATTAATATTATTTGATGATTTGCCGCTTTATCTCAATTCACTGGGGCTAGTCCAGCAAGCAGCTCATGGTATACTGCTCCGACATTTCCCAGTTGTGAGATTGACAGGGGTCACCTTCCTTGGTGGAGTGGCTAACCTTGTTCTCCACCATTATCTAGCATTCCAGTACTTTGGTGCAGTTTATTACAAGTTTTCTGAAGTAAGTTGTAAATGTGATACAAATTATATGCTCACTGTTTAGGACACAAAAGAGGGGATTTTGTATGTAAATTTTAGTTTAAAAATATCTTATAATCTCAGTAAAAAAAATATGTAGACTCTGCCTTCGGAAAAAACAACGTCAATAACAAGTTTCCCGGTACATTGCTTGGCAGGCCGAGCTCGGTGACCTATGTCCGATAGTCATAAAAAAAAATTTACCTCCCTCTTTTGTTCTAAAGACTGAGTCTATGTACTTTTTGGTCTTAGCTTTTAATGTTATTGTATTGTTAAATGTTTGACATTCATTATGTGAGCTATTAGTTTCTAAGACGAAAAAAAATTATAACATATTTACAAAATAATTAACTTTCAGGTACTGGCGTATTTCACAATGTGTCTATGGTTGGTTCCTTTCGCATTGTTTGTGTCTCTGTCAGCTAACGACAATGTTTTGCCTACAACAGGGGAAAGGCAGCCTTTACTTGGTAAGTTAAAAATGGTATCCAATATTAATTTTTCAGAACTAACCCCTAAAACTAGTTGTGATGTCAAATAGTTTGTTTTAAATACCTACCTGTGTTTTTTATGTATATTATTGCTATAATAATGTATGTGTCTACTTATTGTTACAATTTTTTTAAACAAATATTAAATAAGGGAAACTTAATGAAGTTGTCGCCCTGTGAAATTTAAATCTTAAGCATATATAAATAAAAATAACTTACTATTGTTTTTTTATCATTACAGGCGACAACAATGTAGTCACGGATTATTTATCGAGAAAGGCGAAACGATACAGTCTTTTATCGTTCTTCAGTTACGCGAAGGAGTCCATTTTGCCGCAACGCAGCAAAAAGGCGTTTTGAAGGTCTAAGATTTCCTGCAAAAGTTTGTTAAACACTTTGTGAACATTATGGTGGCTTATTGGACCTTGTGATGGCTCTTTGGGCCTTGTGATGGCTCTTTGGACCTTGTAATGGCTCTATGGGCCTTTTGATGGCTCTGGAGCCTTGTGATGGCCTGATTTTTGTGTTTGCTCACTAAACTTCATAAAGACATTAAGCCTAAAACCTGAGCCTGTGTTTTACATAATAATTGTATGTCGTATTTTTGTTTTATTAGACAAACCTTATATTTATATATTATATTTAAAACATAATATAGAAATAAATCTATCATTTATATATTTAAGTATTTTACATTTTTTTTATTTATATCTTGCTAGATTTTTGTTGTAAATTCATTTAATCAGATATAAAACAGGATTATAAGAGTTAATTCAAGTGTTACGTAACGCAATTTTTTAAGATTATTGCTCCCCCCCCTTCTTGTCACGCACCGTAACGTTTCCCTCGTTATGTAACACAAACGACTATTTTTATTTTTTACCCAAAAAAAACGTTGCCATTTTGCCGACAAGATGTTGTTTGATTTCATTTATGTAATGCAACATTTATCAAGACCCCCCTCCACCCAAATTGGGCTACGTAATACTTGAGCACCCCTAATACTTTAACTTAGGCAGTGCCCTTCTATAGCTAGAGAATAGGCTAGTGACCATTCAAGTGTAAATTTACAGTTATGTAAATTAAATTAGATTTTTATATCTAGATGATGTTTATAATATCTAGTCATTTTAAGACAATTGTAAATATTTAATAGTATTTAAATAGTGGATTTCTAATTGTATCAACTCATTAGGACAACTCAAGATAGACAAATGATTTAATTATGAATATCTTATCTATCTATAATCTTCAGTAAGGTATCTTGCAACTGATAGTTTAGAATTACTTTACCAAAATTTATGGATAGATAGAAATTTGGATTGGTTTTAACACCCTGTTTAAATAATTATAGTTGTGTGGATTGGTTATTTACTAACCATATCTCAAAATACAATTTTTAGCGGTCAACTTCTGTAAAGAAGAAACATTGAAAGTAAATTTTATTAGGCATTTGGGGTGTTAAATCTTTGGAAAGTTACTGAGTGAGTATTCATTGTAATATTAATGTAAGTCATTCCATTAATTTATATAAAATACTGCTTTGAAATAAAAAAAAAACGTTGCCGCACTCATACAATTTTCTACATAGTAAAATGTTTTTGCTTACTATAATTTTGAGTTAGAAGTGAAAAATGTCTCGCATTGTACTTATCGTATTTTCGATAGTTATATGCCGTCTCATTCGTACTTTAAAAAAACAAGTAATAATTAGATAAATGAAAAATTCAACTACATATTTTTTGGAAGTAAGGGTGCTGGTAAATAAAAATATAGCCTATGTCACTCACTCTGACCAAAAAATGTATAGACTCGGTCTTTAGAACCAAAAAACTAGTAATTTTTTTTCTTTTTCTATTACGATTTGACATAATTATGTCATAGAGCACGGCCTGTCGAGTAATGTACCGGGAAAAGTTATCATTTGATAAGTACGGTACGTTGTTTCGTTCTACTACGCTCATTTGTTCCGAGGTCTCAGTCTATATATTTTTTCGTCCGGGCACTCACTCCCACAATGATAAATCCTATGACTCGTCACACGTTGAAATCTGTCAAACTGTTTAGGTAGTAGTAACGTAGTAGGGACGTACATACATACGTTAAAAAAATACCCTCGTTTCAAAAAACAATACCCTCTTATAGTCGCAGCGGGGTTAAAATGGATATATGTTTAGTTAGCAAATTCAGGCGCTGTTGGGTTGATTACTTTGTTTTTTTCTTAAAAATAACTTGTAAAGGCCTTTGCCCTATAGAAACAGTAAGAGTACACACATGCACATAACAGCCAAAATATAACGATTAAGAATGATTATGAAGAATGATAATAGTTATTACATTTTTGGTAGTTCGCGTGTACTTCTTAATGTGAGTGGAAATGATGTTTCCTTTTTTAAATGTTAAGATATTTTTAAGTAGATAATTTATTTTTTCAAAACTTCGTTTTTCAAAAATGGTGTAGGAAGAGTTTATTTTTTATGTTTGGTTAATTTAAACATTTTTTTACTGATTTTATTGGGTCATTGTTATGTTTGGTCTTTCGATGTTTTAAAAATATCTAAATTATGTAATGGGTAATAATGTGTGTAGTACCTAATAAAGAGGCTGTTTTTGTATGATCTATGTACAGTATCTAATATATATTTAATTAGAAAATGCCTGTTGTTTTTTGGTACCTACCCTATAAAATAAGTTTATTTACTTCCAGTTACTCAAGCAATTTTAAACCTTACGTACTAGATGATAAAGTTTAAATTTAATTAAAGGAAATTAGGTATAAAATGTATTTATATTTATATCAACAGTCTTACAATATTAAACATACTAAAAGTACGTCACCTTAGCTGGCTGCTACATGAGGTTATAATAATATGACTTATCATATCTGCTATAAAATAAATTAAGTTTGACAAAGGGATGTGGCATCCTTTAAATTTACTGCCAACCCTGATGTTAAAAAAAAATTTTTAAAAACAGTTTTCTAGTATTCCAAATATTCGGAACAGTTTTTGAGGCCACTGGACACCACTCGATTCGAAAGAACGTCATCTGTTAATACTTATCTCTCTCTCATACATTTAAACAAAACTAGTGTTAGAAAGAGACGCATATAGGGACCGACATATAGCCACAATCTTTCATGATGGAGTAATAGACTCTGTAAATTCAATGTTCATTTAACTTAGTAAAAACTACGACTGTTAAGATAGATGCATTACGTACTATCATTCCCAAAAGAATGATGTACCCTAATATGCAGTTTCAGACTCGCGACTTGAACGAAAGCTTTGCCGCAATCTTTGCAGATATACCGCTTGTCGTTAGTGTGGATCCGTCTGTGGAAATCTAAGGTCTTCTTCCTCTGAAAGGATTTCTTACAAAACTCGCATTGGAAAGGCCTTGAGTCGTCGTGTTTGACCATGTGACGTTTCAAAAGGTCCTTGCTGAACACCTTAAAACCACATATCTCACACGCGAAGAGTTTCTCCTTCAAATGGACCCGCGAAACATGCTGCACCAACGCGCTTTTCACCGTAAACATTTTATCACAATCCGAGCACGAAAATTGAGAACTCTTGACGTCGTGAACCATCGCTAGATGGCGCTTCTTCAAGTAACGACTCTTGAAAACTTCAGGGCATTTCGAGCATTTAAAAGTCTCATATTTATGCGTTTTCGAGTAGTGATTGCTCAGCGCATACTGCGAAGGGAATATCCTGTTGCACTTTTGACATTTTTGACTCTCAGTAGTGGAATGTAACGTTCTCACATGACAATCTAGCGTGGACTTAGCAATGAAGCCTTTCCCGCATACTTCGCAAAGAAACGTGTTGACCCTATTATGACATTTATGCATATGTGTCAGCAACGTTCCAAAGAACCGGAATCCTTCCCCACAGTCCTCACAACTCATGCCATCATCGGACAGCTTGCAACTTATAAGGTATTGGAGCAAATCTTTTTCGTACACCACGTCGTGTTCATCCACACAATGGTCGAGAAAGCCTTGGAAATTGTGAAACCTTTTCAGACACCGCTTGCAGTTCGTCTCGGAGACGTCCAATTTGATCCTCGTGTATCCTAAATCTCTTCTCCGTAATACGTTTCTTAGTTTTGGGTCGACGTGCTCCTCTTTGGTGTGTTGTTTGAGGTTGAAGCTATCAACGAATGAGGCACAGCAGTAGAAACACATGTATTTGTTACAGAACCACCGGAAGGGCATGATGGTGGAAGTTTCTAGAACAGTTGTAAGGAGGTTCCGAAAGGCTCGTTTTCTGTTGGCCTGGCAGTCCTCGTCCTCGAGTCTGCTGAAGATTTGGAATCCTGGAATGAAAGTTTGTGTTATTATTCGTAATTGCTACCTGTAAGCTACTTGCATCTATCAGCCATAGAGGGCATACTATACAGAGTTATTTGGTAACGATATGACATTGAGGAAATTTTCTATGATAAAGAATCGCATCAAAATCGATTGGCATACTTTATAAGAACTGTAAATATTTACGTATTTATTTATTTTATATATTTTTTTACTAGTAGATATCAATCATTGCTAAATTGCTTACTAATAAAATTATTGCCTACTTAAATGAAGGACGTTGCGCAATTCTGCCTCGTATTAATTTCGATGAAATCAAACAATTAGTTGAAATATTTTAGCAATTTATTTAACTTTACTTTTATTTAACGTGTCTATATAATTAGTCGGTAGGCAAGGATGTCTGTATGTATAAGATTTTATATCAGAATGGGTCAGTAGATGAGGGTACATACATATATTGGCATTCCTCACCTCACCTGAATTAAAAAGACACAAAATCTTTTTCTTTTTTCTATACAAATATTAATTTACAGATATGAGTATTTATAAACTAAGGGTAAAATATATTTTTTACATAATTTACAAGACAGTTTCATCAATCGGCTTAATACCGGCTATAACACAAGATTTAAGTATATGGAAGTGTTTAAATAAAGACTTTAATGTCATAATTAAATAAACCTATCTACAATACATTATAAAAATGTTCCGTTCATTGAATGGCACGACGAGAGTTTATAATTATACGAATTTCTCTGCAATTTTGTCACCTTGCTTAAAATGGTTTTACGGACGTAGTTATAAATGGATCCTTGGGGAAGAAATCTCTTATACTACGTGATTATAAGTCTATAAAAGTTTTAAGCACCTCATCTTTAACTTTCTCAGACTTCTGGTGCATATTTCTAAAATGCTGTCTCATCGTCTTCTTAGTTTTATATGACTTATCGCAGTCGGGACATTTGATGTTCCTCTCATCGCTGTGTTTCATCATATGTCTTTGCATCCGAGCCTTCCCGAAGCCTTCCCATCCACAGACGTCACAAACAGAATCTTTCTCTTTCAGATGGATCTCCCTCACGTGCCTTTTCAAGGAGCTCTCGAAAACAAAAGTCCTCGTGCAGTAAGAACAGTTCAAATTCTTTCTACTCTTGTGGACCTCAATAAAATGTCTGGCGCGTTGATAATGCGTCACAAACTTCTCTGAACAATAGAAGCAGTCGTATTTCTTCCCGTGAAAGTTCTGCAAATGCGCCTTCATTTTCGTCGCTGCCATGATGAGACCACAAACTGTACATTTCACTTCCTTCTTCGGATGCGTCGTGTTCTTATGATGATGCATATCCCTTGACGATTTAAAATGCTGCCCGCATATATTGCAGTGGATCACTGAATATGTCTTATGGGCCCTAACTGTATGGACGAATAAATGAGCGTAACTTCTAAATCCATATCCACATTCGAGGCATTTCGCTGTAGATTCATCCAATTTGAAAGGAACCATGCCTAAATTGACACTTTTATTAATCTGAATTTGGTGGCTGTCTATAAGATGATCGACAAGCTCTTTCAAATTCTCGATCTTAGCAGGACAAAGTTTGCAAGAAATCGTCGAGACATCAACATAGACGACTGTTTCCCAGTAATTGTTCATTGCTACATGAATTTCTTCAGTTTTGAAATGGCTTCCAAAGTGGGGTAAAAGTTGCTTCGGTTCTTTGAACTCTTCGTAACAAAAGAAACATCTATAAATGCTCCTGAGCCATTTGAAGGGATGTACCGTGGAGTTGATCAACACCTGAGTAATATTCTGTCTTGTAATTTCTAGTTTCTTTTGCTTCGAAATTTCTTTCTTTTTCTTTTTAGAGCCAGTATGGTTTTTGATCGATAAGCCAGTCTTACAATATTTGTCAGCGAACGTTATTAGTTTTAGTTTCATATCTTCATCGTCGGTCTCTGAATCCTCATCTGATGTTTGGCTTCCTGAAAGTAAAATTTCTTCTTAGTAATAAGTTGTTATCATTAAGAAGTTCAGAAAATATTTGCGTTTTGCTTCGAGTTTGTAGAATTCAGTTCAAGCGTATTTTCGGTGAAGAAATTATCTTCGGAATTCAACGATTTTCATGTGCCCAAAGTGTGTGACTCAAAAAATGCGGTCAGCAAAAACAGGTAGGATAATCTTCTACTACGAAGATCAAGTTTTACAATGAATCTATATTTCGATTATTAACATAGCCTTGTGTCTATTAAAATTTTTCTCATAACATTAATTACATTAACATTTTTAATGAGCCAAAGCTGACACAACAATGTTTGAACGAGCAAACAGATAAGAAATAATAGATAAAACAGCTTAAAAGTTTTAGTTCGTTCATAACGACAATTTTGTTATTGTTAATGTTTAAGTAAGGGAAGCGGGCAACACAAGCAACCATTACGCTGACACTGATTTTATTTCATTTCTCCTACCTACATTATATTAACATAATAAAGATATCTACACTGATAATTAAAATAAAAAATAACTAAGTTTCCGCTTATATAAATTCTATCGCAGATTATAAAATTGCATTATATTGCTCTAAAAAAATTTAATACAGTAGCTGGACAGTAACTTAGTATTTTTTTAAATATTTCTTCAACATGCTTCAGTTGTTAACTAAACGTATACATTCATATTTTGACGTCATTATTTTCAGTCCTTTAAGGTAAGGTGTGGACATTTTGCAATAGCAATTTTGGTGCAGTTTAAAAAAAATTAAATTGGACAAAGATTATTAATAACTTCCTGATATTGCAACTATTATTCAGAACACGTTGTCGTTGAAACGTTACATATAATATATATTTTTACTTTAAGTAGATTTGCAAATTAGTGCTTGATTTGTTAAACAGACTTGCAATATAGCTTTCGACAAAGCAAACATTACGACTTTTAAATAATTTAGCTGCCACATTATTTTTCTCTGATTCAAAACAATTCAATGCCACTCTGCAATATAACCATTTATTCATACATAACATACATACTCATACATACATACATAACTGAAGCACTACCCAGTGTTTCCCATTTTAAGAACCTAAAGTTCCAACGTATGGATGCTCAAAAGGCATCATGGGCTGCTGAATGGATTTGTGCATTCGCGCGAAATGAGCCTTCATAATCTTTTTCGTCGTAAAAGCCTTGTCGCACGCATCACATTTAAAATTCTTCTCCCCACTGTGCTTATACATATGGTTCTTCAACCGGTTGCTATTGAAGGCCTTCCAGCCACAGACCCCGCAAATATGATTCCTAACTTTTAAGTGCGTGTCGCGAAGATGCGTCATCATCATGCTCCGAAAGACGAACGTCTTTGGACAGTGAAGGCACTTCACCTCCTGTCGGTTCTTGTGTTCCGACGCCATGTGTCTAGACCGCTTGTAATGGCTCTGGAAAGTTTGCGGACACATAAGACACTTGAACTTCTTATCCATATTGTGTTGGTTCTTCTGGTGAGTCTTTAACTTCGCTCGCGTTTCGAACTTCTCTCCACACTCGGTACAAAGTAAACCTGTGTTTTCATGCACAGTTTTAACGTGAAGCCGCAATAAGTTCGCGTCCTTAAAATGCTGCCCGCACACGTCACAGAGGATCGCTGACGTGCCCTTATGATCCTTATTCGTGTGATGCAGCAGCGGACCAAAAGTGTAGAAGCTAGCGCCACAGGCCAAGCAATTGACGTTGAAGTTATCCAGCTTGAATGCTACCATACAAATCCCGACATCCTTGTTGTAGACGACGTCATGTTTCGCGATCAAATGATCAATAAGGTCGAATAAATTCGAGACAGGTTCCGGGCAGAGTCTGCAGGATAAATTAGATATATCGACGTAGACAACTGGCTCCCAATAATTACTCATAGCTTGCTCCTTAACATGATCTCCAACGTGCACATGTTGATGGTTTTTCAAGTCCGATGACTCTTGAAATATGTCGTAGCAGTAGAAGCATCTATAGGAACTCTTGAGCCAACGAAACGGCATCACAGTCGACTTCGTGAGGACTTCAATAACGTTGCTTCGGAAGATCTTACGTTTTTCCTTTGCGGAGAGTGTCTTTTTCATTCGTGGCGGTTCAATTTCTAGCGTCAGCATAGGTTCCTCGTAGTGTGGTTCGTTATCGACCGGCGTAATTGTTTCCTCCTGGCCACCACTAGGTTCTCCTGCAAGGAAAACACATTGGTGCTTTTATTTTTTTGCACAGTGTAAGCGAAAAACCTAGAGGTAGCCAGGATACTTCATGCCTTAAATCTACCCTTTTGTGTATTTTTTAGTATACTAAGAAACAAATTTTATATATCACAATCTTATCGCCACCCGATCGAAATCGCGAAATGTTGCCAAATGTATGATAATTTAACGTTAATGTTTACTCTTAATATTTCATAAGTTGATTGATTGATTGCACCAAAAAAAATTGTGTAAATATGGAAAAAAATAGTTTTGTTTATTTTGGTTAACAGTTCCATAAGAATAAAATAACAAGGACTGCGAGCTAAGATTTATTTCAACCACTTAACTAAACAAATATTAAAATTGCAGTGCAGTTCGACGATTGATAAAATAGAACAAGCACTTTTAAGTCATGAAAATTTCTACATTTTCCAATCTCTACTTAAATAATTAACAATTGCAACTAGATTTATTTTGTTAACAAACTTTTCATAAATTGATGCGGTGGTATTAAAAGTATCATCATTAATAGTCGAGTACATTTCTTTAACTTTCTCAGGATCTTTCTAGTTCTAATCAATATATTCTCCCGTCAATTCGGCTCCTTCAATTTCATCTTTAACAAATTCCATCTGAACTATTTCTACTTCATCCACTTCGTCAACGACGCCCGTGGTCTCTTCAACGGTAAACTTAGTATACAAATCAGGATGCCTCGCCTTAAAATGTATCCTTAGGTTCGGACGATGCGCAAACTCTTTATTACAAATTTCGCACGAATACTTCTTGGTTCCTGTATGTATCACGAAATGCGAATTCAAATTGCTCTTCTTAGAAAATTTCTTCCCGCAAACCGTACAAACAAATTTCTTATCCCCGTTGTGTTTTAACATATGAAGCTTCACGTCGTAAGGCCCGAAGAATTTGTCTCCACAGACCTCGCACTCGACATTTTTCTCTCGCAAATGCACTCGCCTCATATGGCGAGACATGATGCTTTCCTGTGGATAGACTTTGGGGCAGTAAGGACATTTGATCTTCAATTCCTCAACGCCATGCACATTGGCCAAATGTAGTTTCTTGAAATACGGACTCTTAAACGTTTCGGGGCAATGTGGGCAGGTTGAAAGGTTGATCATGTGGACATTTTTCTCGTGCAGCGTTTTCTTCGACAGCGTGGTCAAGCTAATCCCACAATGATCACACGTGTATCCACCATCTCTGTGGTAATATCTATTGTGCATCTTCAAATGATTCTCGCCTTGAAAACTGGTGCCGCATACATCGCAAATGTAGTCATGCGCCAAATGGTGTTTGTTCGCGTGTCGCAGAAGATATTCGAAGAAGACGAACTGTAGATTGCATATGGGGCAAGAGGGATGAACCTTGTCCAGTTTAAAAGGGAGAAGACAATTTGGGACACTGACATCATACTCAGCATCGTGGGCTATGATCAAATGATGGATCAGTTGTTCCAAGCTGTTGACCGCTTGCGGACAGAGCTTGCAGGAGATATCCGTGACATCTATTTTGACTGCTGCATCCCTATTTCTATTATTCTTCGTCCTGTCGTGGACAACGAGCTCTAGATTGGCGAACTGATGGACTTTGGCGGTGTGTTCTCTCAACAATACGGGGTCCTTCATGGGTTCCGTGCAGTAGAAGCATCTATATCTGCCCTTGTACCACATGAAGGGAGTAACGTTGCTATACTGCAACACGTACTCGACATTGCGTCGTTTCAGCAATAGCTTACGTGCCAATTCTCTTTTCTTATATTTGTCCTCCACCGAATTGTATTTGGCACCTGGAAACAAATTAGTCTCTTTTATACATTTCCTTTTCTTGTAATTGGAGGCTTCGGTTTTAGGATCTGAGTTTAAAGAATAATTAATATTAACAGATGTCACTTTTTGCGCATGGTGGCATTTATCGTAATAACTTTTTTTCGCCTAATTACTTATATTACGACTGCCTGGCTTTATAAATGAATACATTTAATTTCAATCATCGGTAAATTTAATAAATATTTGGAAGCTTGTTAATATATTTTTAACCATTAACCGAACAAAATCTTACGAAGAAGAATTTCCAACATTTTTGGCGGACATCACCTAAAAAATCTTTAGTATCCACTTAAGCTAATAGTTACAAGCATTTTTTTTAATAAACACTCGCTGTATTACATATAGCAGAATATTTCACTTTGAGTGGGAAAAGTAAAAAAAAAACACTTAAAATATATAACACATTTATTTTTATTTCAGTACCTACTGTTATTTACATAGGAGGTAACCAATGCAAATATAAACTGAACTATTCATAGTTTTGTCAGTCGTTCAATGATTTGTAAAAAAGACTTATAAAAATGTATACACTCCTCTCGACTTCAATGTTATTGAGTTCAAACAAATATATAGAGCTGGACAGGTAACACTTATATACATTTATGACATAAAAAGTATGTTGACAAAGTAAACTAAACCTTATAGTTTTTACAATTGGGTAGAATTTGACTTTTTCACGACACTCACAGGTTGACATAGATTTATACCATAAAGTGAGTTTGACGTTTATTTTCCCTTCGTTGGTGACAATGCATATTATACAACTTTTATAAGAAATATTCAGGCGAGCCAACATAACGGCAAAAAAACCCTAAACGCTCTATACTATACTAAGTTTTAAAACGTGAATAACGAAAAAAAATCGAAAATCTTTTTTTAAACGAACAGATAAGAGGAAAATAGAGAATCGCTTATTTATGTTTTAAGCAATGTATGATTAAAAAAACCATATGACCACGTACAACAATAATCTTAAACTAAATCAGTCCGAAAAACTAACTAACCTAACCTAAACAAATTATAGTACTTTAATTATTTGTGATAATTTGCATTGTTTTTATTATTAACTATACGAATATGATTAGCTCGAATTGGTGCAAGATCGTAGTGTCGAAAGATCCATGAATATAAAAAATATTCGATACAATTCAAAATAAAAATAAAAACATATTTTCGCTCAAAAATCATAACTCTTCTGGAGTAGGCGGATATAAATGCATATTACAAATACATAACCAGGTAAATATAGAATTACAGAAAGTTTTGATATAAATTATTTTATAGCAGTAGAATATCTTATTACAAATATTATGAAATGATTCTTAAAAATTTAACAGACACATAGATCAAAACAAAATTGTCACTAAGATACTGATTATACGAACACAATAGAAATACAATAATGAAATGAGTAAGTACAATGTACTTGATATACCCAATTAAACGAAATAGCTGAAAGATAAATAAATAAATTTGCTGGCTGTAATTCACTATTTTGTTTAGATGTTAATGTCTCAAACGATTAAACATTTGGCCCTAGTAATACTGCCAAATGATTTAAACTTTGTTAGAAATCTTTACGTGACGTATAGATTCCAAATGCCTAAACTTAGACCAAACTGAGCTCGACTAGACCAAGTAAGCACTTGAGATTATAATTATAACCCTAACTAAAAATCAAGTTTCCCAAAAACTATCAAATATGAGCTTGAATATGTCCATATTTTTTATGCATGTCCATATGAGAGCTCAAATTGGTCTTTCTCAAAAAGGCCTTCCCGCAGACACTGCACGAGAATTTCCTCTCCCCATCATGTTTAACCATATGGAGCTTCAACAAATAATTGTCAAAGAATTTCTCATTGCAGACAGAACACGGTACGTTTTTCTCTTTCAAGTGCGTCCGTCTTATGTGATCCTTCATAAAAGAGTTCCTCGTAAACATCCTTCCGCAGTAACTACACTTATGGCCAATATCGTGGACCTGAATCAAATGTTTCTGCTTATGATATTGCGACTGAAACTGTTCTGGACATTTGGGGCACTTAAAATCCTTAACGTCATGACTCTTCGCCTTATGTCGGCCCAAGCACCATTGGTTCTTGAACTTAAGACCACAAACATCACATTCACAAGACCCAGTATGAGTATAGATTATGTGAACGTTTAAATTGGAAGCGTTCCTGAAAGTTCGTCCACAGAAATCACATATCCGCTTGTTGTTACTATGTTCCGCGTTAATATGCCTTATGAGTGTGGCGAAGTATCTGAAGATATTGGAACAGTGAGGGCATGGAATATTGTCTTTAACTATTTTAAAGGGGTCGAAACATTCCGTATAAGACTTGTCGTAATTTGCTTTGTGCTTAGTAATTAAATGTTCGATCAAAGAATCCAGGTCTTCCATTGACTGGCAACAGACTTTACAGGCTAATGACGTCACATCAATTTTCACGCACGTACGCTCTCCTTTACATTTAGTAATACATTTAGATTTCAAGTCACAGACGGGATGTTCTAACGTCGTGTGCTCCTTTAATTCCTCGAACTCTGTGAATTTTTTCGAGCAATGAAAGCAAGAAAACTTTGCAAAAAACTTAAACGGAATTGCCGTAGACATATTCAGTACGCAGACTATATTCTGACGGATCTGATAGATATTCTGCGTCTTTCGCGGTACCAGTATTATTTTCTTTGGGAAAGTTGCTGGCTTGTCTCTTTTCACGATCATTTTGACTTTACAACTCCGCACGTGCTGTATCAGACCCTGCCTTGTATGACACTCCTTTGCACAATGTGGACATTTCTTAATTTCAATAATCGAATGTTCTAACTTCATATGTTTCTTTAGAAGAGTGAACGAAGCGAAGCTTGAGTAACAAGTTTTGCACTTTCTAAAATGAAAATTATTTTTATGCGTTCGCAACAAGCTTTGAGATTCGAATACTTCGGAACATTCTTCGCAAGGATAGCCGCCTCGACGATGATTTCGTCTAATATGATACACCAAATCCCTCTTCTTATTGAAGGTCAGTCCACAATCGTCACACATGAAACAGTTCTGTGGATGAACGGAATTTATATGAATGATGAGATTACGAAAATATTTGAACTGTTCTCCACAGAACTGGCAATGGGAGTCTGACAGGAAATATTCTTGGAAAGCAATATCCACAGACTTGTCATATTCTAGACTATGTTCACTTATGAGATGACCCACTATCTCATCCAGAGACGGGAACGCTTCATTGCATATTTCGCAGGTAATATCAGATATATCTATTTTAATTTCGTTGTGAGAGCCTTTGATAAGTTTAAGAGAATAATCCTTAGTGGTGCAAAGACCATGAGATTTAGTATGCTTTTTAAATTCAGTGTAATCTGCGTAAGTTTTACCGCAGTAAAAGCATAAGTACTTGCCACGCCATTTAAATGGTATAATGGACGTATTGTTGAAGAGGATTTTCAAATTTTTCCTCCTTTTCTCAGAGGTGTAGTTCTCGTACTTGGTTTGCGCGAGTTCACCTGGAAAGAAATTTTTCTTCATTTGAATCCACCTCTTAAGACATCGATTATCAATAAAAATGTGTGACACAAAGGCTTCGTATTCAGTATTCATATGTTTGACGTTTGTTAAGAATTCCTTGATAATGATAAGTTAGTAATTTCATTTAATTGTTCAGCGGAAAATTTATAATATGGCCCAGAAACTATTACTTGAAGTACAAGGAAACTTATGGAACTCTTTTATTGACAGCGGTTTTAGTTCAGCCAGTTAAATATTAAATAGGACTAGGTAATATTATTATGAATGTGACTGGCATTTTTTATGTGCGAAGACATGTGTCCTCTCAAATTTTTCTTCCACAGAAATTTCTTTCCGCATACATCACAGTGAAAATTCCGTTCTCCGTAGTGCTTAACCATATGTATCTTTAAACGCTGCCCGTCGAAGAATCTTTCAAAACAGACCGAACACTCAACATTCTTTTCTTTCAAATGAGTCCGTCTCAAATGATTGACCATTAGCGAGTTTCTGGTGAACAGTTTTCCGCAAAACGTGCACTTATGTCCAGATCTGTGAACATTGACCATATGCCTCTGCATTCTGTAGTTAGATATAAACTTTTCTTGACACTCCGAACATTGAATCACCTTTGCCCCGTGGGCGCTGCCTAAATGAGTCTGTAAGTGACTGTTAGAACTAAACTCCATATCGCATTTACTGCACTTATGAACTACAGTATTATGCTTACTGGAAACATGTGCCCTTAAGTTCGACACATTTCTAAACGGTTTGCCGCAGTAGACGCAAATATATTTATTGTCCGTATGGAAATTTCCGACGTGTCTTAGCAACGAACTGAAGTACCGATAGACTTCACCACAAAGGGGACAGGCAAAATTGTCTTTAATTAACCTGTATGGCTGCATATTGCAGTCTATGGACTTGTCGTAATTCGCCTTATGATTGGAAATGAGATGATCGATCAAAGCTTCTAAGCCTTGCATTGGCTCAAAACACAACTTGCAAGACAGAGATGCAACATCGATTTTAATGCAGCCATCATGTCTATTACGTAATTTCATGCTCTTAAGCTTAATATCACAATGTGGATGCTCCGTTACAGTGTGTTCTCTTAAATCCGAACATTCGTGAAAGTCTTTAGGACAGTAGAAACATCTAAACCTGCTCATGAAGTACTTAAAAGGAATTGCAGTGGACATATTTAGAATACACGCTACGTTACTTCTAATTTGAATAACAGACGGCTTCCTGTCTTCATCATCAACGACTTCGTTTTCATAACTGTTAATTCTTAAATTACATTTGGTCGCGTGTCGTAAAAAGCTCTGTTTTGTGCTCATTGTTTTCAAACAAAACCCGCACTCGAGCATATCATCCGCGTGCTCCTGCTTCATATGTTTCAATCGCTTCTTTAACGATGAATAACTTTTGAAACACACATTGCACGTTGAAATGTGAGAATTCGAATTGTGTTTCTTAAGAGCAGCATAGGAAGTGAATGTTACAGAACATTTGAGACATCTATGATCTTCTTTATGGCTTTTTCGCGTGTGAGCATCTAAATCCCGCTTCTTATTGAACTTCTGAAGACATTTACAACATTCGAAACTTTCGCTCGGATGTCTTCTATTGACGTGTTTGATAAGTTTATTAAAATAATTGAATTTTTCCTCGCAGAATAAACACCGTAGGTCTGTCAACCGATACGTAGCTAGAGATAATTTGACACCAGTGTCGTAAGGCAATTCGTGTTTGAGTTTCAAATGATCAACAATTTCTTCAAAGTTGACAAAACATTCGTTACAAATTTCACAAGTGATATCTGAAACATCAATCTTCACTTCGGCATCAGCAGCTTTAACTAATCTTATTGCTCTATCTCTGTCTGAACATGGACCATGCCCTTTCGTATGTTTTTTTAGTTCATCGTAATTTGGCATATCCTCTCCACAGTAAAAGCACAAGTACTTCCCTCGCCATTTAAAAGGACACAAGGTCGTATTGTTGAACAATATCTGCAGGTTTCTTCTTCTATTAGAACTTTGCGTCTGTGCTGGGCCGTTTACATCTGAAAAGAAATTTTCTAATCTGTATCAGACGCTATTTAAGATATTTTTAGTCGTTAAATATTCTTAAAAAACATTGTTGTTGTGAAACAGCTTTAAGTATGTCACGATATGATGGTAATCATGCTCCCTAGTAATCATAAATCGACCGCGTTGTGAGAAAGGCTGCTGAAATATGAAAATTCCATGTTACTATTCGTTCATCACATTTCAAGGGTTGTCGTACCATCCATTATCATTCTAAGATGATAATTACTTTTAGTACTGGGAGTAATTTTCAGCTAACATTCTTATAGTGAGTAGCCATGTGACCAATAAGATTTTTCTTCCACAGAAACTTTTTGCCACAAACGTCGCATTGAAACTTGCGCTCACCACAATGCGTAACCATGTGTAACCTCAAGACGTGTACGTCGAAAAATAACTCGTGGCATATTTGACACTGAACGTTTTTCTCTTTTAAATGGGTACGCCTCACATGATCCACCATTTGCGAGTTTCTTGGAAATAATTTTCCGCAATGTGAACATTTATGGCCTAATTGATGCACATTTATCATGTGCCGGTCCTTAGCGTGCGCGGATGAGAATTTCTCTCGACATACAGAACAATCAAACATTTTGTTACCATGAACTCTGCCGAAATGGGTCTGGTAATCTTTTTTAGAACTAAAATGAAGCTTACACTTCGCACATTTGTATTTAGAAGGTTGCGCTGGTCTATGATGTTTGTATATGTGTGCTCGTAGATTTGGAAGGTTACGAAACGTTGCCCCACAATGCATGCAAACTGCATTATTATTTGAATGGGCCTGGCTAATATGCTTGAGTACGTTGCTAAAGTATCTGAACACTTCACCACAGAAGGGGCACAAGTAACGACCTTTGATAAGTGTGAAGGCTTGCACATTGCTATCTACAGTCTTATCAAAATTTGACTTGTGTTCAGAAATAAGATGATCTATAAGATAATCCAAGTCTTTCATAGCCTCAAAACAAAGTTTACAAAATAGTGAAGATACGTCAACTTTAATTTTCCCATATTCACGATTCCGCATTAACATGCACTTGAATTTTGTATCGCAGTGGGGATGTTCTATTTTAGTATGCTCCTTCAAACCATCGCAGTCATTAAAATCTTTGGGACAGTAGAAACACCTAAATCTATTCATAAAGAATTTAAATGGCACAGCTGTGGAGTTGTTAAGGAGACACGCTATATTATTTCGAATAGTTTTAACACTCGTCTTTTTAACATTGAGCTCGGTATTAAAAACTTCAGTATTTAAACTTATAAAATCTTCTAAACCTTCTCGAGCATGCTTCTTATCCATCTCTGTACACTTGGAAGCATGCTTTAAAAATCCAATTTTCGTGCCAATGACTTTTTCACAGAAGCCACAACGCAAATCGTCATCTCCGTGTTCGAGTTTTAAATGTTGTAGTCTTTTCTTAGCTGTGGGAAACGGTCTGAAGCAAATATTACACGTTGCGATGTGAGAATTGCTTTTATGGTTCTGCAGTTCAAAATACGAAGGGAAATTAAGGGCACATTTCAAACAGCTATATTCTTTTTTATGATAAGCTCTTACATGTGCATCTAGTTCGCCTTTTTTCTTAAACTTTTGTCGGCATTCGGTACAAGACACTAGTTTGGTTGTATCATGGGAATTGCTCACGTGAGTAAGCAAGGCAATGAGACTGCTACATTCTTGGTCACATAGAACGCATTTAAAATTTTCAAGTTTGTACTTCATAATCATCAGCTTAATTTCTCTGTCATACAGAATATTATGGTTTTCGATCAGGTGCGTGACTAAATCTTCGAAATTAGCTTTAGATTCATTACATATTTCACAAATAACTATCGATACATCGACTCTCACTTCCGCTTCATCTGTTTTGACTAGTTTGATCGCCCGATCATTTATTGAGCACGGATTATGTGTTTTAGTATGTTGTCTAAATTCTTGGTAGTCAACTATTGCTTTCCCACAATAAAAACATTTAAAGCTTCCTCGTCCTTTGAAAGGAATCACTGTAGTATTGTTGAACAATAACTGAAGATTTTGTCTTCGCCGCCGATTTGCATCTCGATGCTTCCTTATGCTCTTATCTGGAAAGAAAGCCTCTTCTGTTACTTCAGTTCTAGTACACCGCAGTCATCTTAACGAAGGCATATCTTCGTCAATACAATGATATTTCCGAACACTTTCAACACTGGATTTTTAAGTTTCATCTTCATTCCAATAAATCCGATTAGCAAATAAGAAACGTAGTTATGCAAAAGTAATCCATTGGATTAATAGTTGAACATTCAAAAAAATATAAAAGATATAAAGATGTGGAATAACACAAAAGAGGATTGAAGAGAATTTAACTTTTGACTTTTTACAAAAATGTAAGTTTGCAATATTGCATTGAGATCATTTATTCATCATAACATTATACTTAATCTTAACTTCTACAAGTGTATGGGATTCATAAGTTTGTTATGTCGCGCCATGTGAGTTCGAAGGCTCTTCCTCCAGTAGAACCTTTCATCACAAATGTCGCAATGAAAGTTCTTCTCTCCGCTATGTTTCACCATGTGCCGTCTGAGAAGAATATTGTTGAAGAACTTCATGTTGCAAATGGAGCACTCAACATTTTTTTCTTTCAAATGCGTCCGTCGTATGTGGTCTTTCATAAAGGAGTTTCTGGTGAAGAGTTTTCCGCAATACGTACACTTGTGACCTGAATCGTGAGCTTCGATCAAGTGTTTCTGTCTCGAATACTGTGTAGAGAAAGCTTCAGGGCATTTAGGGCACTTGGCTGCTTTGACGCCATGAGCCTTAGCCATATGCATGTACAATCTCGATGGGATGTTACAGTCGGTGCCACAGATGCTACACTTAAATCTGTCGTCACGATGATTTCGCCAAATATGCACCCTTAAATTCTGATCGCGTCTAAACGTTTGACCGCAGTACACACAAATAATATTGTTATTTGTATGTTTATTATTAACGTGTTTTAGCAAAGTGCCAAAAAATCTGAAAACTTCGCTCGGGCAGTGTGGACAAGCCATGTGATCCTTTATCAACCTATACGGCTGTAAACAAGTTGTAATTGACTTATCGTAATTGGCTTCATGTTTGATTATCAAATGATCTAAGAGAACATCGAGATCCACCATGGATTCGAAGCAAATTTTGCAAGCGAGGGATGAAATATCTATTTTGACGCATGCGACAGATTCCCTGCACTTTCTAATACACTTCTGTTTCACGTCGCAAACTGGATGTTCCAACACTGTATGTTCCCTCATGGAGTCCGAATCAGGAAAGTCTTTACAACAGTAAAAACAGTTAAATTTATTCTTATAAAAATTGAACGGTATAGCTGTGGACATGTTGATTACTATCACAATATTCTCTCGTACTTGCTTCACGGTAGGTCGCTTGACGTCTTCGTAATTATCGTCCAAATCCATCGCGTCAAAGCTTTCTTTCTTTATTTCAACATATAAATCATCTTCTCCTTTGCATTTTCTGAGATGCATCTTTAGTCCCTGCTTGGTATGAAACTCTTTACAACAATTACCACATTGCAATGAGCCATCGTCTGGATGCTCCAATTCCATATGTTTTCGTTTGAGGATCCCCGTTGGTAATTTTAAATGGCAAATGTTACATCTAGTAAAATGTTTGTTATTCTTATGTTTCCGTAATATATTAAGCGTACTGAATATTTGGGTACAAAATTCGCAATTGTATCCGCCTTCTCTGTGATAATTTTTCATGTGTGAAAAGAGGTCCCGTTTCTTATTAAATTTCTGGTTACATTTATCACATACATGACAATTCTTTGGGTGAAAATTGTTTACGTGGGAGACTAGATACCCAAAATAAGAAAATTTCTCATCACAGACTAAGCAACTGAGATCCATTAACCTATATTCTTTTATGGCCATATCTACTTCTTCATCAAATTCTAACTTATGTTTAGTATGAAGGTGATTCAGCACTTCGTTTAGGGTAGGAAAAGGCTCATTGCAGATTTCACACGAAATCTCTGAAATGTCTACTTTGATTTCCATGTTCTGACCTCCTTTGAGGACTTTTAGAGAATGGTCTCTTGTAGAACAGTTGCCGTGAGACTTGGTGTGTTTCCTGAGTTCAGAATATTCTGGAAGGTCCTTGCTGCAATAAAAGCACAGATACTTCCCCCGCCATTTGAATGGTATTACCGTCGTATTGTTGAAAAGAATTTGGAGATTTTTCCGCCTGCGCACAGAAGACGATTCGTAGCCTCTGTATTTCCGCGTTTTATCATCTGAAAAGAAATTTTTCAACTGTAAATGTACCCTTTATTTATGCTACAACTTCAAACTAATATAACTACTATGATTTGGTCTTGAGAAAACTAAAGTTTAAGGGTACATTTAAAGTCATAATGCTAATACGTAGAGTGACAACTTAAAAAATAATATTTTGTCTAAGGTCTAGAAGAAATAGTCTCACAAAAACTAACATACGTTATGCATAGAATTTCATACAAAACTATTTAAAAGACGTGTCTCCTTTCTTTAGCTTTTCTGTAATATGACCAGAATAATACAATCCAAAATAGTCCTTTATGATATACAAGAGGAATACCCAAAAGACATGACACTTTCCTACACAATATTGTCTAAAATTAGAATAATATGTAGTATCATATCAATCAGTAAAAACTTAAGAACGTCTGTTTCGTATTATAAGATCCTTTCGATTAAGAAGTTACAGTTTCAGGATGATGGACTCTTAAATGCATACGTAAGCTATTACTTTGAACAAACGATTGGTTGCATAAAGAACAGGCGTACTTCTTATCATTACTATGTATCCGCATATGTTCTCTTAACGTCTGCTTCCTTGCATACGACTTTTTACACACATCGCACTGATGTGTCCTCTCCCCAAAATGCTTGACCATATGCCGCTGAAGATGGGTCTTCGAGAAAAACTTTTGATCACACATCGTACACGCGAAATTTTTCTCCCTAATATGAACTTCTTTCAAATGTGAGCGCATTTTGCTGAGAATCTCGAAAACTTTGCCACAAACTGGGCACTTGATCGTTGGAAGTTGTACCTCATGAGCGACATTGTGATGTCGTTTACGAAGCGTATAGTTCTTAAATGTCTCTTGACAAAATAGGCACTTAATGCATTTTTCCTTATTATGAATTTCAGCTTCGTGTATATTCTTTTGAGTGAGTGAATCGAAAATCTTTGGGCATGACAGACATTTGTATCCCGAGCCATGATTGACTGTGTGGCATCGCAATCTGTCTTGGCTCAAAAAGGATTTCCCACACAATTCGCAGACATAGTTGCCAAAGTGTTCATTCATATGTTCGTTCAATTTGATGAAGTAATGAAATTCCTTATTGCATACTGCACATTGAAACCTATCACTTTGAAGTCTATACGGTATTACCCCGTAACTAAAGGGCGTAAACGTCTTCTCATGATCAATTTTAACGTGGTCTATTAGACCGTTTATATCATTAACTTTTCTACTGCATATTTTACATACAATCGAAGAGACATCCACTTTGACTTTTTCATCCCTTTTTAGGTAAGAAACGGCAGATTTAACATTCGAATTTTTATGCGCTTCAACCGTGTGAACTTTCAAGTCGTTAACGTCTTTAAAATCCTTATGGCAGAAGAAGCAAAGATAGTTGTGTCGGTGCCATTTGAAAGGGATCACGGTAGAACATTCTAGAATGATCGTGGCGTTAGTTTTTATTAATCTGTTGCGTGTCGTGTTAGATAAAGAGGACTTACTCTGCGCCTCGAACAGCGCCATCTCTTGGCGTTTATTACCTAGAAAGTGAAATGTGTCTGTGAAAATCAGTTCAAGGCTTTATAATAGAAGTGGGAGAATGTACTGAAATATCGTTCCATTGAATTATATCACGTTATGTAAAAAAATCTTGAACCAATACTGATTGACGAGTAGAAGCATCAGCAATAATTGAATTTTTCATTGTTTGCAGTCAATATCATTTCCAAAGTTATAAATAAATCATTAGACACTGATAATAGATCCAAAGTTAGACGCAACTTAATACTAAAATTAGGCAAAAAACGACGTAACGTCCTTTTGCAATCGTTATTTTAACCTCATTTCTATACGTAGCAGTAGTCGTTTCGAAGTCAGATGTGGGATTTATTAAAAGATAATCAATTGGTCTAACGAACATCGTACGTAACTAATTGCTACAATTATTAATTTAGTAAAAAAAGCAATCATGTGAATTGTAGCAGCCTAATATACAGAAATGTGTTTTTGATATACGTAATTGTCGTGTATTCGCATATGGCAATACAAATATTTTAAAAACACATTTATAACAGACTAAATGTGGAAAAACTTATTCAATCAATATCATTAATAAATAACTTATTAAGAAAAAATTACCGAATGTTAAAATTCTAAAATATAGACAGACAAACCTGAAGGAAAGTCTTCGTATAGATGTAAAAATACTTTTAATTATACACGAAATCAACAAACAACAGTATTTATTTAAATATAATAAAGTCCGCAATGATAGCTTATAATCAACTCCGAAACTATTCGAGGTCAAAATCATCTTATGTGACCAAGTCCTTATAATCAGACACTAACTAATCACGATCCAATCTTTCTTTCAATCTTTATGACGGTTTCAATGTAGAAGAGAATCAAGAAGAAGCAATAACACATAATGCAACAAAGAATTTATAAAATTAATTACTTAAGTTGTAAATTCGTATGAAAAGGCTGTGATGAAAATATAGTATTATTTAGTACGTAATTTATAATGACAAGGCTATAACCACATGAATAATAAGTTCAAACTTGCTGGACCCATTGAATACCGAATGCCATTTATTTATAAACCGACTGTATCAGAAGACTAATGTTCTTCGAAAATATGTATGTGTGTATGTATGTCTATTTCTTTGGCACGTTGTACACCTCAAACGACTAGACACATTTTAACGTGTAAGTAATGACGAAGTAGTGACGTCCGTCTACATTTTAAGAGTAACATAGGCAATTCTTTTTGTTACTTTTTTTCCCTTTTAAATATCGCAGCTAGTAGTACACTACATATAAAATCTCCCATATAAAATCTCCTAATTCATACTTCAACCTGGTGAACAATATCTTTCGTAACATTATATGGTTCATAAATTCCTAACATGGTAAAAATAGTTTTAAATTAGAACATTGAATAGGATTTAATACAAACTCATCACAACCTATTCACTTTATACCAGAACACAGTCATGTCAAATAGAAGTGAATAATGGAAACAGAAGATGAATGCATAATGATGTTCATATGAAGATAGTGGAATGGCAAAGGGGTTAATGGCCAACCCATTGGGTCCCATTTGGTCGGAATTTTTTATGCCAGGGGCCTCAAACATGGCTTAAGGACTGTCATCTAACAATAATAACCAGGAGAAATCATTCAACATACCCTCCGTTAGCACAAAAGAGTTCAAGAAGCTTCTAACAATTCTTCTACCATGCTCAGAATTGCTAAGCTTTATCCATCATTAAGGACCAACCTATGCCTTTGGGCTATGAGCAATAGTTATAGGTATCAAACAATAATAATTTCCAAAATTTGTGACCATTTAAACCCAGAATTTTAGTATAAAATATGGAATAATTATTGCCTTTCTGGTCTCTCAGACCTGTTAATCAAATATCAAAGATATCTAGACTTTTAACCCAATTTCCACTTCTATTTGACATGTGTTCCAAGAATCAAATACTAAAAACCTACCTTTAGAAACAGCTTTCGAAGTCTTGGGTTTCTCTTCCAACTTGGGCACTTTCGGTTTCTTCTCTGGTTTCACTGTGGAACTCTTCTTAGGTCTACCTCTCTTGCCCTTTGCAGGGAGAGGGGTTGCTGTAACTTCCATTGCTGTACTTGTTGATTCATCTTTGAAGGAATCTGAGAAGTAAGAACCGCATTGTTATATTGACAAATTAAATAACTTATTAAATAACCTACACTTTGTTATTGTGTTATACAAATGGTTATTATTATAATAAAACAATAACAAAAGTAATTCAATAACTTTTTATTGCTTTGAACTACTTTGAAGGTGCTCATAGTTTATGCATACTAGATCACTTAAAATGTTTGATCTTAAAACCTTTGACTAGCATATACAACCTTTTCCATTGTACCATCATTGCAGTTTCATTGTACCAATATGTTTTTTCTACCATAACAATAAATAATATCATCATTAAAATCTGACTATTAAATTATTTAAAAATTATAAGAAAAAAATTTACTCAATACCCACAATGGAAAAAGCTTTTGCTATTTCTAGTATATGGGGCACTATTGCAATATGGCTATTGAGTGTGAAGCTATAAAAATGTTTGTTCTTTGCCCATAGAATATTATAGTAATTAAAGTGCACTTTACACATACCATCATCATAGTGGTCTCCTTCATCCAGGAATTCAACCTCCTCTGCATCAGAGGGCAAGGCCTCCACGCTGATTTCACATTTCATTGGACTCTGGTATGTCACAGTTGTTGCTGCAGATATAATATTGTAAATTAAAAATTACTCAGTTTTATTAAAAATAATTATGGCTAAAATTGACATCAAATTATCTTTGTGCTAATTATTTATTGATGTGTAAAAAGTACTTTAAAGTTTAAGTTTATATGAAGAAGAAAGAATTATGCTTCCTCTGGGCTGATGGTGATTGTCGCCCAAGTATTGATTTCGCTGCAATAGGACTAATATTTTTTTTTATTTAAATACTATTAATTTCCACTTAAAAGGATTATATGTGGAAATCCTTTATAAAGTCAAGTCAACATATGCATGTCATAAACTAAGGAAATATGTATGGAAATTCCGAATTTACAGAAAATCATATCTCATAAAGTATTCATGCTAGAAGGTTAGGACTTTGGTGATATATTCGTAATAATATGCTCTACATAAAAAAATATTTCAATGATCTTAAGTATGTTTTGTGTTCTAAAAACAAGCCTTATATTTATTTATTTTTCCTATCAATAATGATGTTGCTAACCTTTAGGTCTGAACTCTCCTCGGCCCACCATATCCACAAACTTCTTTTCTGAATCCAACACTTGTTTTTTAAAGTTGCAAGCATCCCGTAGCCTTGTGATGCAAACTTCACAAATAAGCCTTTTTGGTCCATTGGGCCCTTCGTTGTGTTGAGATATCTGTTGAATAATTAGGCGATATCAATTATTTTTTACAGATAGAATTGTTTGTTGTCCATATTAAATGTTATGTAGGATATGCATAAATTTATTTGGTAACCGCGAATGTCCTTTTCGCCTGCCATACAAGTTATAATAACCCAAAACCACCTATAATGACCTATATAAATGGTACAAAAACGTTCACCGATAGATGTTTTTTTTTTCAAAGTACAAAGTTAGCGAACGATTTACTGTTGTTTTATGCTAAATTCTATTAAAAAAAATCGTGATCTACATTTACAAACTATATTTTCTAAATTCTAATTAAAATATAGATACTTACACTAATATCAAAGCATTCTAATAACATATCAGCATAAACTTCAGTATCATCCATCCATGGGTACTCAGTACCTAAGTCCTTATAACAGCCTTCAGAGAGACAGCACCGGCAGAGACCCGGGCTCTCTTTTACAACAATATGATCAAAATCCATTTTAAATGCACTAAACACTCATTTTATAGTAAAATCACTTAAAACTATTAAAATTACGATATACAATTTACTGTACCTACTCGGCTTCTATGGAACGCCATTTTGTTTTGAATAACAGTGTTGCCAGTTTTTACGTGCTAGATGGAATGTTTTCCAGTTTTAGCGTTTTTTCAATTGTTTTTTTTGCAGATTCCAAGTTTTTGGTGCAGTTCAATAGTAAGTGTTTGTAGGTAGTAAAACAAATTCATCTATTTTGGTTTTTAAATTAAATATAACAATTTCATAAGGAATAAAATACAAAATTGTATATCTAGCTAAAGCTTTGGAATCTAAACCAAGGATATTAATAATTTGTCTGTAATTTAAATGTCAATTCAATTGTCAATTAGATTTTGTCTACGGTTGTCTTGTTTGATTGTTTGTCAAATTGCCAAACAATTTTCGATATTTTTGTGTTAAGTTGAATTTTATTTAAAGTTATCTTTAAATCTCTCTCTTTTATACAAATAATACTTTCTTTAGTTAGTAATTATAAGATAAATGTAAACAAAATAGGCATAATGGAGTTAAACAAAACGGTATGTCGCTGTTGCCTAGTCGAGGGTATGCATAAAAACATGAACATCACGTATTGTTTAGAAGACACGAAAGAAGTCTATTCACAAATGTTGCAGGAATGTTTTAATATTGTCGTAAGTATATAATATAAATTAGGTTATAGTACATTACTATTGTTATTATATATTTTAGGTGATAGTTTGAACATGAACCAGTTATCTTCCATAAACTTATTCTTTTTATTTATAAAACGTTAAGTGTTAGGGAGATATTAATTGCAATCTAAACTCTTTCAGTTATCTGTATCACCAACTCAAGGGTACAACACAATTTGTGATGCTTGTGTGAAGGCTCTCAGAGAATCTCTGTGCTTCAAACGTCAGGTGTTGAAAGCTGAGAAGGAATTTCTGAAGCTGCTGGAACAAGAAGATGTTGTGGGTGAGAAAGAATTTAATTTTGTAGAATATTAGAAGACCAGGCAGGAATTTTTCAACATATTTAACATAGTGAGCTATGGTAAATTTCAGACCTTAGTCCTAGTCTCTTGCTTACATTAATTGGCTTCATTATAAATTTTTCTATATTTCAGATGATAAACCATTCTTCATCAAACAGGAAATAAAGGCAGGTGATGAGATTAGTGATGATTTGGACCCCGATGATTATGTGTTGGATATTGGTAAGTGTAAAGAATGAAATAACAAATTATTAATTTTACGACTTGTTAAAATTATGTAAATTAAAAAATATATAAAAAAAGTTAACTAATTGTACTTACGTAATGTCCAAGATATAGACTCCCTAATAATGTTTACCAGTGTACTCCACATTTATTGTGTTTAAGTTAAAAAAAAAGATATTTCAATTAGCATAATATGTAAATAAAGTATTTTTAAAATCTATTTCAAAATAAATGTAAAGACAAGACAATTTATTGTAAGCCTACGTACATATTGCAGAGCCGGATCAAAAACCTGTACGTCCACCACCTAAGAAGCGTTCAGAACAGAAGAGAAGAACTCGGGCCGCTACCAAGAAGCCTGACGGATGGCAGACGAAGACAGTTAAAACCCTGGTCAATAGACTGGCAGCAAAAATGAGTGAGTTTGACATTTAACACCTTCTTTGACACAATGGGTTTATGCACAGAAAAAACCATACCCACAGTATACGGTATGGTACGAATATTGTGTAATTTTGCAGGAAATTACTATAATAGTAACCATGCCCTCCGTATATAGATAGCACTGTATATTGTAAGAAAATATGAAATCTTTATATTCAAATTATCTCATAAAAGGTTTAGTTGTATCTAGAGTTACAAAGAGTCAAACATTAGATCAGTATAAAGTTTAATTTACAAAGTAGGTGGTAGGTAAGGTACACATTATACAGTTTCTTTCTTTAAAATATTCTATAGAGATTTAACAAGCTTATTTTGTAATGATTTCAGATGCAACTGACATCCCTGACAGCATAGACAAGCGAGATATAAAGGATATTGTGAAAACACGACAAAGCAAAATTAAATCTTCACCTATTTACAAAGAACAAAAACTGAAACTTCTATGGACTACACATACAACTGCAGATAAGTCCAAACATAGACACAATTTAAAAACAATACTGGCTTACTCAAATGTCACTCCATTCAGGAATAAATCGTTACTTGGATACATCTGTGGGTACTGTGACGATGCATTCCCAGATCCAGCACATCTTAGGCTACATACTGAAGAGAATCACAGAAAAGAGAGGCTCGAATTCAAATCTACGTTCGATATGACAGAGTATAACGTCAAGCTGGATACAACAGACTTAACTTGTACGTTGTGCGACGAAAAGATATCAGATCTCAATAATTTTAAGACTCATTTAGTGAAGTGCCATGACAAAGTTATCCACACGGATATAAAGGACCATGTGCAGCAATTTAAGCTCAAGAAAGGTGACGTTTATGATTGTGCAATGTGTACCTCAACGTATGAGACGTTTAAAATGCTGAAGCAGCATATGAACAAGCATTACAGTAATTATACTTGCAATAAGTGTGACACAGCGTTTGCAACGAAACGGTCGCTGAATGCCCACAGAAATACTCATAAAGAAGGTAGTTTTAAGTGCGACTTCTGTGATAAAATATTCTCCACAAGAATGAAGAAGCAATATCATGAGAAGACCAATCATTTAGGCACAAGGAACATTAGTAATTGTCCATATTGCAATGTACCGTTTAAAAGTTACTATCAACGCAATCAGCATTTAGTGAAAGTGCATAATTCTGAGGCGCAGTATAAATGCAATGTGTGTGAGAAGGGATATGTTTTGAAGTCTCTACTCATGTATCATATTAAGAAGAGTCATCTAATGGAAAGGGATTGTCAGTGCTCCGAGTGTGGTTTCCGTTTCTTCAGTAAAAAGGCCTTGAAAGCCCATATGGTAAAGCATACCGGGGAAAGAAATTATTCTTGCGAAGTTTGCCACAAGTCATACGCAAGAAGGTATACATTAAGAGAGCATATGCGGATACATAATAATGATAGACGATTTAAATGTGATGTGTGTGGTACTGCGTTTGTCCAAAAGTGTAGTTTAAAAAGTCACTTGTTATCTCATCATGGGATTAGTATGGCAGCTTGTGAGATAACTTCGTCATAGCGAAAATTTAGTATACAATATATTATTATATTCAGTGTATGTATGTAAAGATGCGTGTTTACTGTTTAATAAGTAGTTTTAGTGTTGTTGGAATGGAATTGGTTAAGTTATGCGTCAAGATATTATTAGGATCTATTATAAATAATAGTTGCCTGCTCTTAAATTATAATATTTATGTGTAAATATATTCTAAGTCCATTTTGGAATAGGTATAAAGGACAATACGTGCTTAAGCATTACTACAATATAGAGAAAATTAACAGTAGTAAAACTCGATCGAGTCACATACACACTGATGTGACCACTGCGTACCGACACGGATTTCAGTTTGGTTTCGAATGTGTAGAACAAAATCCTAAAGATGTGTGTGCGCCGGCCGCAGGGAACAGAAACGAAGTATGCCTCGTTTTTTTCGTCGTGATTTAAAAAGTAAACAATCTTACAGTCGTTTTATTGTAATTATAGATTTAAAAATAAGACAGACAAAAATAAAAAAAATTAAAGAATGGACAATAATTTATTGTTAAAATAAATTTCTGTATACTTCTAAATATTTTTTTAAATTAATGAAATAAATAAAACTAGTGCCGGGATTGTTTACTTTTTAAATTACGACGAAAAAAACGTGAGTTTTACTACTGTTAATCTCTATATTGTAGTATTATACAGGCCACTAAAATCAAAGTGTTGCAATAAAAAAAATATATCAACGATTTTGTAAGCAAGCCATGTTTTTTTGCGAATTATTGCCATTTGATTTCATTTTGGCGGGAGTTATGATAATAAAAACAGCATTTGTATTTAAAAACAGTATTGTATGTATGTCACTTTAATAGTTTTAGGAATTTTTTTGAGATATTTATACTAAGTTAAAAAAACATGTCACAAATAATGTTTCGTTTTACTTCAAATAACATGATTAACTATTCAAGTTAGTATTATATTATTTTATTATACTATTTATAATATTAGTAGGATTAACATATATCATACTAGAAAATCGGGCAGACATTGTTTGTTTTGTTGATCCCATAGTAGTCCACATTAGGTACTCCCTACGTTCAAATTTTATATGCCTATAGCTCATCAATCATCATCATAAAATTTGCTATGACGGCGTTTCAATAACTATCATGAACCTACAAGTGAAACAGAATAAAAAAATTTGAATAAAAGAGTATTTGCCTTGTAAAATCAACTAAAATACTGTAAAACATAACTAATACTACGAATTTATTTACATTATGTTTATTTTACGCTTAAGAAACGAAATACAATGTTGTTAGAACTTGATTTGTTTTAATCACTAGCGCCCCCTATCGAACCTACGACTGGTTTGGAAGACCTCGAATATAATAATTAAAAACCTTTAAAACATTTTTAAATAGAATCATAATTTTTTCTTATAGTTGGTCAAAGACGCATTGCTACCAAGGGCCTCTTATAAGGTGTACTAAATCATTGAAGCCCCAGCCGGAACACTAGTCGTTGGGTGGCTGACGTGGATTTTACATAAAGATTATAATACCATTATTAATATTAACTTATAAATTAATAATATTGTTAGTATTATAAAATTTACGTTAGCCCTATAACACGAAGATAATAATCTAAAAACAAGTGAAAATTTAAACAAAAATTGCTTCAAAAATAGGCAATAAAAGATGCTTGTTATAATGAGTAATTATTTATTAATATTATATTATTTGTTACAAATTACTTCTATGCTCTAATAAATATAAAACCTCTGTTCTGTTTATTTTTGCAACTTATGTGAATTAAATTTTCTATTTATTCACAAAATAATTATTAGGTACTTGTTTGGTATAGGCTAGAGTTATTATTAACAATAAAAAAAATTACAAACTGTTTTGTTATTAAAAATAAACCCTATATTGCACATAATAAAATGTATTCTTAAAAATAATTAAACTTGCTAGCTGTTGAACAAAAACTAGTTCAGTTTTTCAATAAGAGATGGCGCTGAAAGTATATAAAAACCCACAGAGCAAGGAATGTATCTGTATACATTTCTTCCGTGTAAAAACCCATCATCCTGAAGGTCAAAATAATATTAAAACCCCAATTGTATTAAAAAGTCCCTATTTATCTTTACAGACATTAACCTAACATTATTTATAATTTAATTGGACTAGGATAAATTACATATTGCTTGTATTTTATAGGCTATAACTATTACACAATATCTACAATTCTTTAAAAAAAAGTAGAAAATTTATCTGTTTATATATCTATGGCATCGTGAGATAAAAAATACCTATAACCTAAAATACTTATACTCGATTCTGTGTTAAAATAGTTTAAAATGCAACTGATTTATCTTTACTCAAATAGACATAATAGCATTTTCGGGCCTTATGACTGCTAAGAAACAAAAAGTACTTGCTTTAAAATCAAGAAAATATCCGTATTATAATCAGTCTAACCTGCTGAAAACTTATATTCGACTCATTCAAATTAACAGCATTCCTTGTAATATTCTTTTCGCATTTAGCAGTAATAGTAGGGATTTTCTGAAGCAATAGAATAGTAAATTAAGAAGAAAAATTATTTGATACGAAAATAATTCAGGATAATACATTAATTGACAATGAGATGCAGGTATATTGAAAATATACCCAGCTTAATAGAGCTATGGATTGCTAAAGGAGGTCTTTTCGCTTTCTAATGTGCTCAAATTCTTAGTTCTATTCAGTTCATTTTTGGCATTCTCATATTCTGACAGCGTAATCCCATGGTTGGACAACATATGACTTTTCATGCTACACTTTTGTACGAAAGCCATGCTGCACACACCACATTTGAACCGTCTATCATTATTGTGTATCCGCATATGCTCACGTAAAGTCTTCTTCCTTGCATATGCTTTATGACAAACCGTGCACTCAAATACCCGTTCACCGTTATGCTTGATCATATGATCATCTAACGAATGCTGGGTGAAGAAACCTAGCCCACACTGAGCACAAATATGATTCCGTTCCAACAAATGCACTTTTTTAATATGACTCGTTAGTTTTGACTTCAAAACGAAGAATGTATCACATATATTACACTTATACGTAGCCGCTGACACATTATGTTCAGTTTTCATATGCCGGTTTCTCTGGTAGTAACTCGTAAAAGACTTATCACAGTGGGAGCAGTTCGTAGTATACCTAGGGCCAGTGTTGTGTGAATATTTCTCATGGCATTTCTGCCGGACTCTTGTGCTGAACACTTTGTCACAGTACGAGCATTTGAAGTCACCAACATCATGTGTTTTCTTGTGGATTTTTAATCTATGCCGGTTAATAAAGCCTAGGTCACACACATCACACACATAGTTCCTGTAATGCCCATTCATATGTTGTAGAAGCATTTTAAATGTTTCAAAAGTTGAATGACACAATGCACAGTTTAGTATCTCTGTATCGGTCAATTTGAATTCTAAGAAATAGTCATTGATTGAGTAAAATTTTATATTATGTTCTTTTATTAAATGCTTTTTCAAATCAGCTATAACATTAAGTTTTGCATTGCAGATATTACATTTTAGGTCTGTGATATCAAGTTTTATAGATAAGGAATCCCTGTCACACCGTTTATTCTCAATTTCTCCGTTCTCATGTTTTTCATTTGTATGCTTGCTAAGTAGCTCAATATCTTTATACAATTCTCTACAGTAAGCACAGGCAATACCTGCTATACTTTTGTTAAAGAAAGGTGTGCAATTTGAATATTTTAGTATATTTTGAATATTTTGTTTATACTTCATACTTTCTGTTACCTTATTGATTATAATTTGCCCTGAATTGTTCCTGCCTGAAATAAACATTATTTTATATATTAATTATTGAAATAAATACTCACATACCACCGCCAATAGTTTAAACAAAAATTAAATAAAAGTGTTGACTTTTGAAACACAAATTTAAAAAAACTAGCTGGTCTTCGGGTTTCAATTACGTTTTTAAGAAGATTACTTTCTTTATGTTATAAATGCGTAAATCAGAAAACTCACCATTGGTATCATCAAGCTTTAAAGATATTATCTTCTTGCCATTTTTTTTCCTATCAGATTTCCGTTTCACTTTATTCAAGCTCAAAATCTCTTCCTTCAAACAATCTAAATCAGATAATTCTTCTTTTACATCTATAAAATGAAATAACATATAAAAGAACCAATACTCCTAAAATAAAACTTTTATATTCACTTGTAAATACAATACAATATTTTACAAATATTCCCAACATAACAGCAAATATTTATGTATCTCATAAACTGTAGTATAAGAATTGATCATCAGACCATTCTGAAAGTAATGACTATTGATCAAAATTAGTAAAGTTGAAGAAATTACCATAAAAGTTCAAATCAAAATCCTCTTGATCATCATGTTCAGACAACTCTTCTTTCACCTTTGTATTCTCTATATCAGTATCTATTGGAGTATCATCTGAAATGCGACGACACAGTCATTTAGATACAGAGTTTAAGTTGCTATTTATTGTATAAATTAAATTTTATAACACATAGGTATTATGCATAAAATTTAGGTTTTCATCTCCATATAAACTTTAACCATGCAAAATCTCAAACTGTTAATATCAACTGCTGTTTTATATAGTCCCAAAAATAAAACCCTTAAAATATCAATATAGTGATTGAATAATTAGAGTATTTAAGTATCAAATATTGTTCTTTGATTAATTTGCACCAAAACTAAATAAGAGTGGTTAATTTATCAAAAGTAATAATAAGATTGCTGAAATGTGTAACAAATAATATGATTATCAAGCAATAGGACAGTATGTGTTAACAATAATATTAAAATAAACATGGAAATTGTAGTAAAGATAGGTACCTATGACTGTATTATTGTCTAGCAGCTGTTTATGACATCTGATAACCTGCTGCTTGAAGTCTAAGGCATCTCGGAGCCTCACAACACATATGGTGCATATGCCATTATAGCTATCTTCAGTCTCGGAGAAAATCTATAAAAAATAAAGTGTGACTGCATTTAAACATTCTATGTAAGTTTGTGAATTATTCATTAAGTAACATTTATATATGTGTTTATGGTACTAACTGCTGAAGTAATAGTTTTAAGGGAGTATTGTGGTCCAAAACATTATTTGATTAGTAATAGAGTTAAATGTACTAAGTTCAACCTTCGCAAACAATTATCTAGTGATTAATACACCATTTCTAAAGAGAGTAAATAATGTAGACTTCTTATTATTGTAGCTTGTTGGGCTCTAGGCTGCCCGGCTTAACTTATGCAGTTAATAGAAAATAGTGACAATTAGGGTCGATTGCTTACTGATTATTTGCCACTTTTATCTTTAAATTAGAGTTACATTTATAGCGACATAGGTAACTAATTAAGATCTGTACACAATTCACATTATTTTCCAGAACAAACATAAGGTAAGGTAAGGTATAATATTCTATATTTATGGGTACAACGATTCTACAGATATTGGGAACTAAGAATGGTCTATTTACAATTTCAAAGCATTCCTTCAGCATGTCAGCATAGATTTCATTTTTCTGCAGTCCTGGGTATGGTTTTTTGAGATCATAATCAGGTGGATGAACTAGGCAACATTGGCAAAGTGTTTTTAATTCCATTGCGGCGCAAATGTTTTATGAAATAATGTTTTTTCTCTAATTTATGATAAACACTGATACAAATATCACAATATTGGGTAGGATAGGCATTATTTTTTTAAATGAAATAAAATGTTTTGTTTGTGTTGTATTTCAAATCGACTTTGACATCATGTCATGTGTCATGAACATGATTGATTAATATTATTTTCTTTCCAAGTTTCCATCAACAGACAGACATCTGCAGGTCATTTGTTGTCAATGTGAAATGTCATTATAATTTGACATATTGTCTATGGGATGAATGGTCTACCACAGAGTACTTTCAATAATAATAAATGCATGTGTTCATGGTTCATGGTGTATTTGTTTGATTTGTAGTTTTTGAACGCATGCGCTTATTCGATTTTGTTTCTTTCGTTCGACAATCGATTTCGATTCCTTCTCCTTTAGAAATTTAGAAAATGGCGGAGTACCGATAAAGTAGCGTCCTTTGCTACAAATAGTGTAATAAGTGAAGTAAATTATAGTATTTTAGGTAGTGCTAAGGTTAATTTAGTGTATAAAAAAATGGAACATACTTTGAGCCATGGAATGTGTCGGTGTTGTGCGTCGGAAGGACTATTTAAGAACTTTAACTCGACATATCAATGGATGGGCGCCGACGAAGTTTATGCAGACATGTTGAAAGAATGTTTCGATGTTACGGTTTGTAAAATTTACTTTGTATGTCTCCTATAATTGTCTACAACTTAACTTTATCCTATACAACATTTAACTTTTACTGTTCGAATGTTTATTGTGTACCTATATCAGCCATACATACAAAACTTACAATTTCAATTTATTATTGATATCTTATTTGGCGGAATTATCTATTATCATATTCATCATTAGAGTGCGCCTCGGGCTCTACTTTCCATTAGTTACCAGCTCGGATTGAGCTGAAAATTTGTGGAGGGGAGGGGGTGGACCCCCCCATCCTCCCTCCACCAAATTTGGACCTAGAAATTACATATCAAAAATTTTGTGGTCAAGTGATCTTAAGTGTATTAGTGTGCTCCTGTGTACTCACTTTCCATTAGTTACCAGCTCGGATTGAGCTGAAAATTTGTGGAGGAGAGGGGAGGGACCCCCCCATCCTCCCTCCACCAAATTTGGACCTAGGAATTACAATCAATAATTTTATTGTCAAGTGATCTTAAAAGCGAGTTGGTTCGCTCCTGTGTATATCTGTGTGTGTGAGTCTGTGTATATCTAATTAGGAATTGTGACCTCTCCGGCGCTGCGAAAGGTGCAACCCCTTCGCCCCTGCGTAACAAACCACAGGCACCCATGCTCGCCTCCGCACCTTGGGCTTGCTGGTCGCCTTCGGCGACCAGCCTCAGCCGCTCCGGCTCGCCCGTGTGCCTGTGGTATGTTACAGCGGGCGGGGGTTGCCCCTCCTCCGCGCCTCCGACTTCTAAAAAACACTCTAGTGGTATATACATGACACTTATATTATAAGTATATTTTCATATAAGGTAAGGTGGGGAAAGACAATCATACTTTTATCCGCAATAGGAAACAAAGGGTATTATGAAGAAGTTGTTTGTTCTACTATAGAAGTAAAAGGTTATACTGATATATGATAAATTATGCTTTTATGTTATAGTAAAGATATTCACTCAGGTATCTTCAGAAGGAGAATATTGATTCATTGGTAAAACTGAAAAATTGTTAGTCTTACCCCGCACACGGGGTAGACTACAGAGCGTTTTTTTTATTTAAAATGCGAGTTAAACTGCAGTTTCTAAAGAAAAATCATAATAATAACATGTTAACTTACCGTTTTTAATATTACGAGTAGCGTAGTAGGGTTCTTTTTCAAGTAATTCGTGTAAATGTAAATAAGGGGCAAGACTAACATACCATCAAAATCAGGGGTAATAAACCTTTTATATCAGGAATAATTTATTTTATTTACTAATTATTTAATTCTATTTAGTGTACCTAAATTGCTAATACGTATTCAATATCCAGAAACTGAATTTTATAACTATAAAATTAACTGTGGCTGTACTAAACTAAAATGTAAAATTTTAATCATTGGAATCATCAAATGGAAAATTCTTACGTGAGACAAACTTTACAGATGGTTTTCTTATAAGAAAAACTTTTAATAGATAAGGCAATATCAAATCTGTGCTTTGATAAGAATATTTTCTTAAATATTTAAAGTAATAAAATAACTTTGTTCCAGATAAAAAAAATGTCTCTTTATCAAATATAATCATAACCATAGTGTAATGCAATTTAAATATTATGTTATTACACGCAAAAGGGATGTTGTTTTTGAATTGAAAATTCATCCACCAAGAAAATGTTGATTACTTCTGACTTGGGGTAAGACTAACATACGTTTGAATTGGCCCAGATAAAGTGATAGTCTTACCCCAGCTTGCAATTTTTTGGTTTGATTGAGGTTCAATTCATATTTTAGGAAATCGTTAGTTTTGCGGTAAATTGATATAATAACGTTAATGTCAATATTCTTTGAACGGTACTTACTTCTAGAACACTTCGACATTCGCACTATTTTCACCAAAACTTTTAAAACTCCTGCATGCTGGTAACTTGGATTTTTTTGTTTTAATATGAAATTTTTTAATGGCGGTTTTCGGATATATATACTTCAAGAAACTACATGAGTATTTTTAGCCGAGAACTTTTACGTTTGTACTATCTTACACACTAGAAGAATTTCGTAAACAAGCTATACTTATCGAGATAATAGACAGTGTTAGTCTTACCCCGGTGTTAGTCTTACCCCACCTTACCTTATAGGTATCGTAAGTCTTTTTTTTTTAATTTCCAAAACAGTGACACTGAAACTTATAAATTTGTGTACATGTTTAAAATCCATTTGCATTTATAATAATGAATATATTTGGAATGGTGGATTTAAATTTCTAGTCTTGCTCTGAGCATGTATGTTGTCCTTGGCACCCACAACACATGCAATCCTACTGTGAGGATATAAAGGGTTGCTCTTTTATTAAAATTTATAATACCCTGTTTATTTATATAGAAATCCTCACAATGATAGTACCAAATATATTCACACCACTTTAAGGAGGCCTCCTTCTAGTGAAGATAATCAGCAATTCCTAATTTTAGTTTATTTCTCCTAGCTTACTACGGCGGAGGACTGGAATAACGGTGGCATATGTGAAGTGTGCATCACGCAGCTTCGCAATGCTTCAAACTTCAAGAAACAAGTCCTACAGACTGAGAATCAGTTCAAAAAGGCACTTCAAGAAAATCTACTCCGAAGTGAGTACCAGCATTTTATTTGGTTGGCTATGAAATAATTGCGATTTTATAAACAAATTGAAAAACTGAAACAATTTTGCTTTTAGAATATTAGTACAGTTATGTGCCTGTTCGATACTAATTATCACTTGCTATGGTTAACAAAAACATTGTAAGTAAACACATGAGAGTTCTCTAAGGTGTGTGAAGTCTGCCAATCCACACTAGACCAGAGTGGTGGACTGTGGCCTGTACCTTTCGCACATTGAGAGAATATCCGAGCCCAGTAGTGGGACACTTATGGGGTGCAATGATGATGAATATTAGTATCTGTAATTAGGTTAATATTTTGTACCCCTGTAAAATTTATGAGTGTGGTAACTTATTGAAATATTACAAAAAATGGCAATTGAACACAATTATCTAATGATGACTATCTTTTTAACAGCGAGTATAGTCAAAGAGGAGGTGAATAGAGAAGATATAGATTTGGACTCCGACCACAATGTTTCTGAAGACTATTCCGGAACAGGTAAATGTTGTTACTTTTTCTTAATGTTGCAATTGTCTTGGTCATCCGATGACCCATTGTCCCATTTTTTGTACCTGGACAACCTGCAGTTTACAGCGGGGTAACTTGATGGTAAATGGTTGACGTCAGTGTTGTATGGACTATGTAATGTAGGTAAAACTGTAACATTTTGCAAAGTTGGCCTCATTGATGCGAATAACATTTGACCTTAGAATTGTGTACGTAACGTTCTAACTTTTAAGTAATTGTGGGGCAGGTTCATAGTTTTATAGTTATCTATTTACTATTAGGATATCCAACACTGGTACAAAGCTATGTACTTATGCTAAACGTTTTAAAGTATGTGTATAATGGACTCAATTTATAGGGATATACTTTACGAATATCAACAATGTAAAAACTGTTGTAACTTAGAACGCTTGCAGCAAATTAGACATTGCACAGGTAATACAATAGATGTTTTGTCTTCTGCAGAATTCGAAGTGCCCATAAAAGAAGAATTAGGGGAATCAAAAGCGAAGAAGAGGGCAGCTAAAGCAAGCACATCAAGAGCTAAGAAGACGAAAACAGAAGATGGAGAACCATCAACTAAGCGTAAGTGGATAGTTTTGATTATTAGTGGCTTTGGTTGTATGTTCACGCAGGATGATGAGATTTTACTGTAGGAAATGATGATAGGATGATGATGATGATGATAGGATTCAATGTAGTAGTGCATGAAGTTGGAGAAATTACTATATTAATTTCAGTTGATGTTGTTTAGTATTTGCGGATATGTGGTGAAGTTGACATTTAGGGAATAGGTTTACGGTGGTTCATTGTTAATTCATCGTTAACAGAGGAATAAATAAGAATTAATGATGATGATGAAGAAATTAACCCTGTGGAATTTACATGTAAAGACTGCCACGAAACTGATAAGAAGTGTAAAAGAAAAGAATATATGAGAATGGGAGCTTGAAATATGTCAATTCTATAAGGAGATGAAACAGGCATAGCAGAGATTGTAATGGATGAACGAATTCATAGGACTAGTAGAAAATAACCTAAGAAAGTCAGAATTCAATAAAGCCATTCGGAGTTGGCATTGAAGAAGGAAGGATTTACAATGTGATGGATAAAAAGAGAGTGAAAATCAGACAGACAAATATAACAAAGCTCTAAGGATCAAACAGATTACTGAAATGGTTGTTGATGCTGTTGTAGAAGAAAATTGAACGTAAAAAAAGAACTGTAAAGTTACTAAAGTTTTGGAACTAAAATTGTCCCTTGTAGCACTCTGAAATCCACTATGAGCAGTGTACTTGCTCAATAGATGTATTTAAAACATGATCTTTTTTTTAATTTCATGAAATCTAAGGGATTTTTTCAAAAATTCTTTTTTTTTTTAATTCCGCTTGAACACGCAACCATTGCTCCACTTAGAAGGGAATTGGAAAAGTGGTTGGAAAATTAGATCTTTACACACAGAGAAAACACTACAAATAATTCCTACATTTATTTACATCATACATTGTCTAGTTCAATGTTCGGCAAAGTTCGGCTTTACACAGAAGGTGCAATAATATTTTCATGAAAAAAAAACATACAAACTTGACTTAATCAAATCTTCTAAGGAGATGCAATCACTTAGTTCGCAATAATAAATATTCATAATGTATAATTTAGTTTTATTTAGTGTAAAAGTTTACTAAACAAAAAGGGGTAGCTTTCATTTTTTTTTTATTGTTCTAATGTTCGGCTCTTTGGCTATTAAGTTTTCCGACCACTGCTGCATTGGTCTATTCTATAGTCTATTGCAACTACCAATCGTATAACTTACTCTTACTGCAGGCTACTACTTGCTTTCCAATAAGTAAGGATAGATAGAATCACATTTGCATGCGAAAATATTGTTGCGCCGAGAGTCTTTAGTTATTACTCCGCCCGCGTAATTTTCCCGTTTCTGAAACAATTTTTTTTGCTGCTCCTCTCCTATTCATCTTAGCGTGATGATATACCCTATAAGTTTCCTCGATAAATGGACTATCGTACACTAAAAGAATTTTTCAAATCGGTCCAGTAGTTCCTGAGATTAGCGCGTTCAAACAAACAAACAAACAAACTCTTCAGCTTTATAATATTAATATAGATATAGATTGTTATTTGTAAACAACAATGATATTTTATTCCATAGATATGTTAGGTCCATATAGTCTTTACTATAATCATTTACTGTCTCGTTCATACTCCAAATAAAAATAGGTTAATTGGGCTGTTTTCGTGTGTAATACCGAGCACGGTTATGACATTCGTTTCGTTTTCTATAATATCATTGGTTCACACTGAATGATAATATGGTACGCTTAAAATAAATGATCTTTGCTATTATATCCACAGTTTTTATTATCAAAACAAGAATAGAAAGGTCGAAGGTTTTTATTTGCCGTAATAATATGACCCTTGCCACTTATTCCGTAAACCGCAGAAATGATTAGTTTTATCGCAATTGTTATGGTGTTCAATTTATTTATATTTTAGAAGATGAGAGAGCTAGAGAATATTTAAAAACAGTGGTTCTTAACCTTTTTAATATCGTTGCCCCTGTGACCTATGGGGAAAACTGATTTTACATTGTTTAAAATATTGTCAAAGCAAACAATACAAGTAACTTTTTTCGGTATTTCTTATTTTATGACCCTAATAATTAAGTCTTTCGTTAACCCCGTCAAATTGCTGATTTACCCCGGCAGGGGTAATTAACCCCAGGTTAAGAACCCGTGGTTAAAATTATAGTCAGATTCTTTTAAATATCGTCAGTTAAATGAGTTTTTTTTTTAAATTTTCTAAAATCGTGTCGGATTTGTATTTGGAGTAAAATATTGCTTTTTTTTTAATCTTACCAACAATTTTGCGACAAAATTGCATTGAACCATATTACTTTCGTCACTGGCCACACATTTACATACACTACACTCTTATCATAATGCTCTCTCAAAATATCTTACGAATTTACCTTATTCGGGCATCATTGGGCTTCGCGTCCGAAATAATTCCTTTAACACACAGTTATACCAACTTTTCCAATGCCATTCTTATCCTATATTTGATGTGTATGTGTTTTTTTATCGTTTAAGTGTTATCACTGCAATGTTATATGTGCCACTATTTTTTACGCGATTTAATCTTCATAATATTGAAGAGAGAAAGAAAGAAAGAAAGGAATACTTTTATAATATGCATTTTTTTTACACAAATACAGTTGTTTTTCATATTTTTTGTAAATCGCCTATAAATGACCAAATGTATCACTTTAATTTTTGGGGTCACCATCTATACACATTCGTCGTACCAAATGACAGCTTTGGTGTGAATACAGAATTTACTTATTGTAATATTCTCGTCTGTTGGTCACCAGGATGTATAATGAGGAAGTAACTTAGGTTTGAATTCAACAAGAGTATATTTAGGCTTTATTACGGCTGAGAGGTATGATAAGGTAATCAAGTACAAATTCTCAAGGTTATATTTGTGGATAGCTGGATAGGAATATTAGATTACCTAGGAAAACTAGATATACTGGGATAGAATACTAGATAAAATAATAAATAAAATAAATCTTCATAAATTTAGATCTAATGGTAGTCTATGGAGAAAACACATCAATGCGTGTTTGAATTTTCTTTACGTTAGATACGAGTTTCAGCTTAGATAAATATAAGCTTATCTAATTCACCCATCTTATCATTAGAAATTTGTTCACTAGCATAAAATAAGGTAAGGAATTTATATGCGACTAGGGGCTAGCGCAAACTTGCGGAACGTACGATAAAACGTTCTTATTCAGTCGTAATAAGGTATATATTTCAATGCTCGGAGACTGATAGAACCTTCTTTCTTTCGTTGATACACTATTCGCAAATTATGATAATATGTATTGTGAATGTTAACACATATAACATTGCAGTTTATCTTTTTGTTTTATTTTATTATTACTATAAAATTGTCTATACTTTTTTCCCCCCTAACTATATAGGTCGATGACTTTAAAGTATATATGATATCTACATAATATATTCTGAAATACCCACATAACTTAAAATGTAAGCTTACTTATGCGCTATCAAATTAACTGTTTTTAAACAAAAGGATGTTAATATAGAACGTAATGAAATTATTAGTAGGTGCTTTAGACGAATTTAATTAGGGGGAAATAAAAAAATTGATGTAGTGATTATGTTAATAGTTATTGATTAGTATCTGTCAATAGAAGTCGAAATCTAAGTGAATGCGTGTATTTAAGTGATACACTAAAAATCGTATGCAGATAACAAGAAGTTCTGTATTTTTATAAGTCCATCTGTTCTTCTCAGATTGGCCTTGTCGGCGTACTTAGTTTTGTAAATATTATGCACACGATTCAGGATTTTGGCAGCTTGAACTCGTGATGACAAATAGTCGCCGCTTATGCACATCAAAAACATCTAAAGGGACCTATGCTCGTGCCACGTTTAATTCATACCATATTGATGTATGGTGGCCATCTGTGATAAGGTTTTGTTAGACTATAGCTCTGGTTGCTGTGGTTGTCTGGCAAGCTTATAGTTCTTCGAATGTATTCTATGAGCAGGAGAACCGGAAGTAATGCGGGATTTCTGTTTCTCTTGTTTTCGCCGGCAATATATTATTACAACACGTAAATTGTATAAACAATCCTTAATATACTTATGTCATAATTATATTATCTAACATCTGTTGAATACTACATACGCTAGTTAAATATTAATTAACTTGTTTTTTTTTTAATACTTATAATTTTTAAACTTTTAAATACCATTTGTTTTAAACTATGATTTATTAAAACTATCACTTATGCACCGGGAAAATCTGTACTACCCTATAATTATTTCAAGACTAGATAATGGTTTTCAAGGAAACGGAAGACATGAATGCCATAACAGAATCGATCGTAACGTCAACGAAGAGGTGGAGAGAGGACGATATTAGATGTACACAATACAAATAATGATAGAAGAGAATGAGAGTCGATGAAGATAATTGAGATGTGATCGTTTCTGTTGTAGGAACGGACGGCGACGCGCCCAAGCGCAAGAGAAAGAAAAAAAGATCGGACGTAAGCGCAACACCCGAGAGAATAGAGCACAGGGTCAACTTGACCGCGATACTACAGTATTCTAATGCGAGCCCGTTCAGGGATAAGACTATCAAAGGCTTCTCCTGCCTCTATTGCGCCAAACACTTCCAAGACATCGAAGATCTACGCGCGCACACCGCTATGAAATCTGAGAAGGACAAAATCAACACTATGCTCGATTATAAACTCAGTTATAACCCCATTAAAGTCGATATTACCGACCTCCGCTGCACCGTTTGCAATAAAAACATGCACGATCTCAACGACCTCAAAGATCATCTTATCGTCGATCACAATAAAGTCATCCATAAGGATATCAAGGATATTATACTACCTTTTCGGTTAGAGGATGGGAAAAATTTCACTTGTGTCATTTGCTCCGTAGTTCATGTGTCTTTTAAGAATCTCTATCACCATATGAGTAGTCACTATCGTAATTATTGTTGTGATAAATGCGGCGCTGGATATATAACGATCGGAGCGTTGAGGAAACACGGTAAGACTCATTATCAAGGCAACTTTCCTTGTGAATACTGCGATAAAACCTACACGTCACTCACGAAGAAACGTAATCACGTCAAGGGTGTACACACCGGCGGTTGGCTCAGGAACAAATGCCCACATTGTCCAGAGATATTCGTTAGCTACTACGACCGAAGCGAACATTTGGTCAAGGCTCACAACGAGGTCCCAATAATCTATCCCTGTAACGCGTGTAATAAGACGTACAAGAAGAAATTTGAATTGAACAGGCACATAAAGCACCATCATCTTCAACAGAGGAATTTCCTTTGCGACAAATGCAACGCGAATTTCTTTTCCAAGCGCGGTTTGATAGACCACATGTCGAAGCATTCGGGCGTGGAAATGTGCTCTTGTAATGTGTGCGGGAAGTCATTCTCCAGGTCTAGGACGCTCAAGGAACATATGAGGATACACGACGACGACAAAAAATATCAGTGTGAAGTGTGTAGTAAGACTTTTATGCAGAAATGTAGCTTGAAGAGTCATTTACGTTTGCACCAGGACGATTTAGATATATTCAAAGAGTTTGATGATGTTAAGCATTTGATAGATAATAGGGAGATTACACTAAAACAAATCGCTGCCGAAAACAAAGCTAAGGAACTTGCCGACAAGATCATACATCGTATTGAACACTAGGCGGTCAGTAAAGATTTTTTTTTCATTGGACTTTCTTGTAAATCTTGAGAAATTTTATAGTTTCAAATTAGATGATTAACGTCAGAACAGTGTAGAAGCATATTTTGTTCGAAAACTTTTAGAGAAATATAATAGTAAATTAACAGAAAGCTAATTGTAATATTTTTTACTGATATGTAGAAATATAATCAGATTAGGTTACATATAACACAAATGTTATTGAACATAAGTTGGTGATTTTGAAATAGAGGGTTTTGGGTCTATTTTGCAAATAACTCCAATATAATATAGACGATATCAATAATGAATCAGGACAGTGAAATCAGTGTAAATAATGGTGGTAACCATATACTCCTCAGTTCTTCCAAAATGTAAAGAAATACTTTTATTGCTAAGGATTATTTAGGTATTGTGGTCGTTAAAGCAAGAGAAATGACATTGGTGAGTGAAATTAGGTGTTTTTTATGGCTACATAACTATTGTTTATAACATCAGCGTTTTTGTTAGTTAAGTATTCAGGAAATATATTTAAATCTCTTCCATAGATTTCTTTATGTAACTCAGTCGGATATTAAAACATTTTTTTTTTTATTTCGTAGTAGCAGCACTTTAGGTACATCTGGTTTTAAAATGTTGGAATCTGGTATTAATATGATAAAGATATTAATTTAGGTACATACTCTGTTTAATGTATTATCACTGTTAGTGCAATTATTTAATGTGTATATCATTAAAATTTAAAAATTTTGTTCGAATTTTATATTTACTACTTTTTCTTGAGAGTCAATAAATTCTTATTTTCAAACATATCTAATGTTTTTGAATGTTTCTAACCTTATGTTTGAAAACTTTACATGAGATTACAATGTTGCTCAAGATTTTAGTTTTAGTTATTTTTTTATTGGCATATTGGCGACTTTTTTGATACCCAAAGTTGCCTGCACCGATTACAACTTTTATTGATCCTCTAAGCCTTAAGAGTCTAATGAAACGGCTTTTAAACATTGCCGGTAGACCAGCATTCGCACTTTTATTTACTGACGCTAGAAAATTTTTTTTATGTAAATTAATTTATTCTCTATTCTTATTTTTTATTGTTTGTTTTAAAATATCGTGATATATTTCAAATTCGTAATTTTGTATTAAGGTTGTCTCCATAACCACAATTTTTGAGTTAAAATACTGTTGATCTAGAGGTGCAATAGGATCCTTGCAAAAGAATAAATTTAGTTTTAATGCATTAAATTCTGTACCAAGAACGACGTTTAAAGTCTAGTCGAATTCGTATAAATTGCCAATAAGTTCTCTAGTAGAGTAGAGAACAATAGTTCTCATTGGATATTGGGTGAGGTAGATACTCTTTTTATTTTAATATTGTCTTTGTCGATATTTGATTTTGTCGCCATACGGTTTTATTTCAATTTCAAATTCCCATTGTGACTTTAAGTGTGTATAATCATATCATATTTTTATTAACTAAACGATGTACAGCTGTGATAGAGAAAAGTATTCATTCTAAAAAGTGTAATAAATTGAGTAGTGTATTGTCCAAGTTAATTTTATGGTGAATGGAATTAGATGCGCCCTTAAATTATGTAAGTTTACTTGACTTAATTTTGGTTAAAGTGTTTGGTCCTATCATAGTCAACGTTTTCAGTAGTCATAATTATGTACAGTCGAAAGTAAAAAAACCCTCCTTCCTTTATTCCTATTTAGTATTATCGTTGGATAGTATGACGGTTTTGGAGGCGCGTGTTGTAACAATCAATAAATTTATTCTAAATAAGGTTTTGCATTTAATTTCTGAACACCCTTACAAAGCTTATAATATAGCTGCATGTACCACATAGTTATGTGAAAAGATGTGAATAATTGAAATTGTATTTGTAATCCAATGACTTATTACAGAGTCTATAATATCGACGTGAAACATTAAATCATATTCTGTGATACATTAATTCTTGTGACGTCAAAGTTGTTTTAATATAACAAAATACACGCTAATGGAAAGAATGTCAGCAGCGAGGAATATGATGCTTGCATTATATAAAGTGAACTGTGTGCTCCTTAAGCTAAAGTAGATGAATACTGAACCGGGTGTCACAAATTATTTTTCTTTTATAGGCCGGACGAGAGCATCAATAAAACGAAAGAGGACTTTAAAGCTGGATCACGAGGAGAATGAGATAATCCCTAATTTAGTTACTCGTGAAAAGCATCCGCCAGAGATGCAGAAACAGTGGCACAATTTGACCACCTTGCTCAAATACTCGAACGCAACGCCGTTCAAAGACAGAAACGACGCGGGATACGTCTGCGCGTACTGCTACAAGACATATCCCGACCCTGACACGTTGCGTAACCACAGCACCCATGATCATGTCAGGGAAAAACCCTCGTACAAAGCCTGCTCGGGAATGAGCAGTTTCGTAGCGTTCTTAGATATTGTAGACTTAAAATGCACAATCTGTGATCTCCCTATGGATAGCTTAAGGACTTTGACGGAGCACTTAGTTAATGCACACGAAAAGAAGTACTATCTAGAAGTAACCGATTACTTTCAACCGTTCAAGCTGACGAATGAACAGCAGATGAACTGCTGCCTCTGCAACGAAGTGTTTCACAATATGAAGCTGTTGATGCAGCATATGAATAATCACTTTCGAAATTTCATTTGCACCATATGTGGTGCGGGCTTCGTGAATAGCTTTCGACGGAATCGACATGAGACCACGCATGCGAAGAAATCGAGCTTCTCTTGCAAATATTGTGGACAAAGTTTTGCAGCGGAGTCAAAAAAAAAGGCTCACGTGAATACAGAGCACAAGGGCATAGCTGGTGACAGTGTATGCCAAATATGCAAAGCTAGATTCAAAAACTACTATCAGAAGACGAGGCACATGATGCAAGTACACAACGTCGAAGGAATCAAATGTGATAAATGTGATAAGAAGTTTAATTTGAAGTCGAACTTGATGCTGCACATGAGAAGCGTTCATTTGAAAGAGAGGCCGTTCGAATGCTCTGTGTGTAACATGGGATTCTTCATCAAGAGGCATATGATAGGACACTATATGGCAACGCACACGAACGAAAGAAAGTTCAAGTGTGAAGTGTGTGGTAAAGCGTATGCAACACAGAACAGTAAACGAAAACATATGAAAAAAAATCACGGAATATCAAAAAACTCAATTCTTTCTAACTTGCCGAAGTAGGATTAGCAATGTGTGATAGTGTTGTGATGTACCTGTATACTATTATTAGCGCGAATAAAAAATATAGATCTGGAATTGTTGTTTTGTGTTTATTTCAAGATTTCGTTCCTAAATGATTTTTAAAGATACGTATATACTTACGTTCTAGAATGTTAAAATCATTTTGTGACCATGACGTGGATAATGTTCCGATTTTATATTAAACAGAGTCCTTTTCCATTGTAGGTTTGGGCGGCGACACGAAATCGGAACTTCGTTCCACATTACAATCGAAAATCAATGATGATAAAGGTACTCAAGAATTATCGACTTCGTATGATGGGGATGTAACAATATCTAAGAAAAGTGAAGGAAATAAAAAAGATAAAATATTGAGTTCTATAAGACCAGACAAGAAAAAATTGGCATTCAATGAAAAAAATAAAACAGTAATTATGACAGAATCAGGCGAGATGAAAGATTCTGTATGTAAAATAACACCTAAAGCAATTAATTCAGAAAAAAGGAAGAAACCAAACCCTGAAACACTAGCCCTTAATAAACTAGAAGCTAATAAACGTCTAGACGAATTACGTAAACATTTGCATAACATTAGAACTGTTCTATTAAATTCGAATGCAACACCAATAAAACATCATAACGGCACGGGCTATATTTGTGGATATTGTACAATGTGCTGTGAAAAGCCAACAGATCTAAAGACACATACTTTAGAAACGCACGATGATTCTCAAAAAGTTACATTTATGAAACAATCAACTTTGTCAGTCCATTTGGTTATGATTGATATAACTAACTTGAAATGCAATAGCTGTAATAAGAATATCGAGGTATTGGAAGAGCTAATAAGTCATTTGCAACAAGAACATAGTAAAAACATTTATATTGATATCAAAAACCGTATAATCCCATTTAAATTTGGCGAAGGCTCTATTAGATGTTGTATTTGCACCAGCCCATTTGGAACTTTTAAAGTTTTACGTCAGCATATGAATATGCATTACGGAAGTTTTGAATGTAAAGACTGCCCTCAGATGTTTATAACACGAAAATTGTTAAAGAACCACGAATCACTCCATAAAAAGGGTGAATTTAAATGCTCTTATTGCCCAAAAATGTTTGACACGCACTGTTACAAGTATTATCATGAAAGGACTATTCACCAGCAGAATCAATTAAGAAACAAATGTCCACATTGCGATAGAAAATTCCTATCATACAGGACTAAACGTAGGCACATGGAGAAGGAACATGGAGTCGAGCCACGGGTGCTGAATTGCATGGCTTGTGATAAAAAATTCCCATGTAAATCCATATTGACGGTTCACACTAGACGGTGCCATTTGATGCAGAAGGATTTCTCGTGCGACGATTGTGACATGAGTTTTTTCACTAGATCTGAGTTGCGTCTACATTTGGTAAAGCATACGGGCGAAAAACCATTCAAATGTGCGATTTGTTCGAAGGCGTACGGCCGGAAATGTTCCCTGAAGGAACACGAGCGTATCCATCTGAATGACCGCCGATTTAAATGTGAACATTGTGGAGCGGCGTTTGTCCAAAAATGTTCATTGAGAACTCATATGAAGTCGAAACACTCGGGAATTTAATTAAGCTACTGAGGCAAGCGTTCATTGTATTCAAAGTTCTTTTACATGTATAATGTTTGTAACTAGATAAGATAGATTTAAGATAGGTAAACATTACCTGCGATATTATTAACATTGTCTTTTCTCTATTTATTTACAATTAAATCTTGATTCTAAAATCTTTTACCTGATTTTGAATGTAAGTTCTGTTTAAGAAAATTTTATCCTCTTGAACTTATTTAGGCTATAAAAAGAACACTAACTGAAGTATTAAAATCTAGTCAATGATACAATCACTCTCTGCAAGACAAAGGATTACGTTTAATTAAATTGCATTAAAACTTAGAACTGAATCTTAATTAAGAACAAATAATATTTTCGCTTTTATAAACCGGCATATGTTAATACTTTTAGCATAAGCGGAGTAGTGGAAAATGAATAACTTATACTTTTCTTTGTAGGTGCACAACGTAAAGGTAAAACGAAAACAGAAAAACGAATCTTCCAGGTTTCAAAGCCTTCCAGACTTCTTAAAAGAAAACTTGTTGTCAAAACCGAAACCGCTACCAGAAATTACGAAATGAAAGAGACGAGAGAGCTAGAAAAGCATCGTTTTAATATTAGACAAATTCTGCAATACTCTAATGCAACTCCGATACGTTGCCGTGGTGGGATAGGATACGCTTGCTGTTTTTGCACTAATCAATTCCCAGATCCAGCGGATTTGAAAATACACACTTTGGAATTTCATGATAAGGCTAAACAGTTTTTCATGAAAGGCAAGATGATGTTCTCGTATCTTGTCAAACTCGATATAACCTCACTGGAGTGCAGAGTTTGTGAAATCTCTATAGATACTTTAGAACAATTTACTGATCATCTGATAAAGGTGCATCAGAAAAGCATGTTTACTGATATAAAGAATCATATAATGCCTTTTAAGTTTACCGACCAAGTGCTTAGATGTGTAGTTTGTCCATCCGTTTTTAATAAATTCAAAGCTTTGCAAGAACACATGAACACACATTACAGGAATTACATTTGTGAAGTGTGCGATGCTGGTTTTGTCAACAAGAATATACTTCTGAGTCATGCTGAAGGTCACAAAACGGGTACTTTCAAATGTGACTTTTGTACTAAAGTGTACACTTCGTACAGAAAAAAGAAATCTCACGAAAAGTCCGTGCACATACACGCAAACATGTTAAATAGATGCGGTTATTGTAATGAGAAGTTCAAGGATTATAGAGCAAAAGAAAAACATTTAACTTCCGTACATGGTGTTCAGACGTTGCCGCTGAAATGCCAAGCTTGTGAAAAGTCTTTTACTACTAAAACAGCGCTGACAGTTCACACGAAAAGAGACCATCTGTTAGAGAGACGACACGAATGTAAATTGTGCGACATGAAATTTTTCGTGACGAGTGAGTTAAAGGAACATATGGTGGTACATACGGGGTTGAGAACGTTTGAGTGTGATGTGTGTCACAAGGCTTATGGTAGAAGGAAGACTCTTCGGGAACACATGCGGATACATGAGGACGATCGTAGATTCAAATGTGAACACTGTGGTATGGCGTTTGTGCAAAAGTGTAGCTGGCGGGGACATGTTCGAGCGAAACATGGAGAAAAAGTATAGCCTATCGTAACTTTTTGTTACTTCTTCGTAAATTATAATTGAATATATTATATGGAATATATGTATGTTGTTTTTTATAATTTAAACGTTACTTACTACTTGGTTTGATTAGGCAGAATTGTGCCAGAACAGATGAAACCACATTTATGAGAATAGTTTGTCTTATTTTACAAATTAACCAATTAGTAGTATAAGAAAAATAGATAATTTGGCATTGTAATATCTGTGGGTCGCGCAAATTATACTTCTACAGGTGTCTTAATTACTTACTCTTAAACTTCAACAACAGTAGCTTCTGTTCGTAACTATTGTCAATACAGGACGCATTAATTCACGGAAATATTTTCTGCACGGCATACTTGACATAGTCGTTAAACATTAAAGTATATGCAGGTGGAAGAATAGAGTACTGATAACTTAATTTAACATGCTAATAACTTAATGCACTGCAAGGAAACTAGCAACTGATGTGAAAAGACTAAAGTCAGATAAGGATATTTTGAAGACAGAAAATAACACAAGTAAATAATATGTGGTTTTCTTTGTAGGTACCGTCAGTGTCGTGACCACAGACATTAAAACAATAACTGGTCCGGCTGTACTACTTGTAGTGAAAGAGGAGATACCTGAACAGACCAAGGCGAAGAGCATCAAAAAAACGGCAGCCAAAAAAAACAGCCAGAGCGCAATAAAGTCTAAAAAAATTATTACCATATCTGATAACGAAGATGTTGAGGAGAAAAAAAGAAAATACAACAGTAGAGCAGGTCTCACAGAGCTGCAAAAGCATCTGGCTAACATGAAAGAAATATTGCAGTGGTCCAATGCCACTCCAATACGGTGTCGTGGAGGCATTGGTTACTCGTGTAGCTACTGCCCTGAACAGTTTCCAGACCCGGCTGATCTTAAAAGTCATACTCTACTCTCCCACGTGGGTGTATCTAATGCATACTTCGCAAAGAAACGAGATATGACCAGCTTAGCACTGAAAGTAGATATTACCAACTTGCGTTGTAAAATATGCTCAAAAGATATCAAAGATCTTGACGTTTTGATGGAGCACCTAATTAATGAGCATGGTATAAAACTACATACGGATATCAAAAGCCATATGCTGCCGTTCAAATTTGAAAATGAGTTACTGCGTTGTTTCATTTGTCTTAACGTATTCCACAGGTTCAAAATGTTGTTGGAACATATGAGTGGTGTTCACAGCAGGAATTTTGTTTGTGATGTTTGCGATGCTGGTTTTGTAAATTTCAGAAAGCTCGTCACTCACGCTAACGGACACAAAACGGGTACATTTAAATGCACGTTTTGTGATAAATTATTTGTTTCGCTAAAGAAACAGAAGTCTCACGAGAAATGCGTGCACACTCATCCCAAGGGCAATAGATGTGGTTATTGCAATGAGACTTTCAAAGTTCATGCGCACAAGGAAAAGCATCTAGTTGAAGTTCACGGAGCACAAATCCCCAAATACAAATGTACTGCTTGTGATAGACAATTTTCCAATGGTAGCGCACTCAGAATTCATACTTTAAGAGACCATCTAATGGAGAGGAAGCACGGGTGTAAACAATGTGAGATGAGATTTTTCACATCAACAGATCTGAAAGAGCATATGTATACGCACAATAGTGTTAAGAACTTCCGTTGCAGTATATGCCTTAATACGTATTCTCGAAAGTCGACGCTAAGAGAGCATTTGAGGATTCACGCAGATGATCGTAGATTCAAGTGTGAAACATGTGGGATGTCGTTCATTCAACGGTGCAGCTGGCGTGCTCATGTGCGTGCGAAACACGGGGCAATTGTTTAATTTTTTTGTTGATTGCAATTAGTTTAATTGTTTCAAGTTATGAACCAATAAAGATTTGCGCTGACGCTAAGTTGTTTACATTATTTACAGGAATCTCTATGTTCGTAAAATGTAATAAGCAATGCTCCGAGAAATTTTAATCGAAAAATAAAGGTACTATTATAGAAAAAAAATTACTATTATCTCAAGCAATATTATTCGCTAAAATATTTAAAAACTATACACAGCGATCTGAATATTCTTCACAATTATAATTTATCCTTTTCTTTATAGGTACATTCGTACAACAAAAAGGTAAAGGTAATATTAAAGTGACAGTGAAAAAAGAATTTAGCAAAATAGCTAATGTGTTGCTACCATCAAAAGAAAGTACCGTTCCTGAGACAGATAAACAAAAGATAACATCCACTCATTCTGCCGAACGTGAAAAGTTTTTGACAAATGTGAGGCAAGTTTTGATGTGGTCAAACGCGACGATAATACGATGTGTCGGCCGAATCGGATACGCCTGTTGTTTCTGCGCAGATCAGTATCCAGAACCAGCTGCCTTAAAGAAACATACCTTGGAATCTCATGCAAACGATGACCCTGCGAATTATATTAAAACGCTTCGTGAAGTCAGGAATCATGTCAAACTGGATATCACAGAATTATGTTGCAAGATCTGCGCAAAAGATGTCGGAATGCTCGATAAATTGATACAACATCTTCACGAACACCACGACAAGAAATTTATAACGAATACTAAAGATTACATGGTGCCATTCAAGTTTGATAATGACGCATTGCGATGTGCCATATGCAGCAACAAATATAACAGTTTCAAAATACTATTGGAACACATGAACGTTCACTTCAGGAATTTCGTATGTGACGTTTGCGATGCTGGTTTTATTACGCGTATGAGTTTGATAGTCCATTGCAAGAGCCACGTGACTGGATCGTTTAGCTGTAAATTCTGCGAGAAAGTTTACGATACGCTACAAAAGAAGAAGCATCATGAGAAGTACGTACACAGCGGCACCAAGCTCCACAAGTGCGGTTACTGTAATGAAAGCTTCAGAGGATACCATGAAAAACAAAAGCATTTAAAAGATGCTCATGCAATAGCACCAACAATGATCACATGCCATGCTTGCGACCGGACGTTCACGTGTCGGAATACATACAGGACTCACACGAGAAGGGATCACCTAATGGAAAGAAGATTTAAGTGTACCGAATGTGAAATGAATTTTTATTCCAAGCGCGAACTTACTAATCATATGATTAAACACACAGGAATTAGACAATTTCAATGCGAAGTGTGTCAAAAGGTATATGGAAGAAAGAAAACGCTAAAAGAGCACATGAAGATACATATTGGAGATCGTCGGTTTAAGTGTGAACATTGTGGAATGACATTCGTACAGAAATGTAGTTGGCGAGGGCATATGCGGACGAAGCATGGAGAACGAATATAGGAACAAAATGGAAATTACAGATAGGAAAGTAACTGTTTATATTCTAACTAAATTTTGACGTCTAATCTATTGCACCCATGGTAGGAAGTTATAATCTGTGTGATGCCACAGGATAGATTTTACTCCGACTGTACGAATTGAGTTGTTGTATTAAGCACCTGATGAATTATGTCACGTAAAACGAAACGTAGCTCTTTCTAGCTAGTTACGTATAGTTAAAAAAATGTTGGGAAGAAATCGAAGATTCTCATATGACAAATTCTGTATAATTGTGAAGATCGCTACTATAGATATATCATTATGACTATTACTCTATATACGTCGATAGATGTGTAAATGTATTTATATTTTAATGTATGTAGATGTTTATTATAAAAATTATGATTAAATAATTTTGAAATATCTTTTTCTCTCTCTCTTTCTCTCTCGACAACTATGTTGATAACCATTTTTATTTAGAATTTCGTTTTTAAGTAACTTGTAAGAGATTTGATCTGGCCTTACTTAGATAACCGTATAATTAGGCCCTACATTACTCGTAGACTTAACAGGTTTCTGTCTAAGAGTTTTCTGAGAAATGTCTATGTTCAAGGAAAGTTTTAAATTGATTAGCAGTCTTATTTCATATTAAGAATAATCTTTTCCTTTCGTTTTAACTAGCCTCTAGCTCACAAAAGGCAAGCGTGGTGCAGATCGAAAGTTAATTTATCGTTTATTTAAGTTAAGTTACCAAATGTTCTTAAAATTCAGTGTTGAGGTCTTGAGGAAAATCACTCTATAAAGCTCACTTGTCGATTATTTTCTGTGAGGTGGTCTTAAGTGCGAAAGCCTTTAATTAACGTACTTGATCCAATTTTAACGGGCATGCTACATGCAGTAGGTCCAGCGCTTCTGCATTAAAATTTCTCCTTTTCTTTGTAGGTACTTATAAACTACAGAAACGTAACATGATATATCAGGAAGAAGTGACGCTGAAAAAGGATTATTCAAGCAGATATTCTAGTAACCTAGTCACTAAAACAGAGTCGAAATCGCAAACTAATACTAACAAGCCGGTCAATGAACCCCATGACCGACTAAAAATTTTGACCAATCTGAAAGAGGTCTTGAAGTGGTCTAATGCGACGCCGATTCGATGTGTTCGCACCACTGGATATACGTGCTGCTATTGTGGTAACGCGTTCCCAGATCCTGCTCAATTAAAAAAACACACTCTTCACGAACATACTGCTGATGACTGCGGCACCTTGATGAAATCGCTCGATAGGTTGTTCATCAAAATGGATATCACAGAACTTCATTGTACAATTTGCTCAGAAAATATCGACACGATTGATGGAATAATGGTCCATCTTCAAGCCAACCACAAGAAAAGATTATTTATGGATATTACAAATGTCATGGTCCCGTTCAAATTTGACGGCGAGGGACTTCAATGCTTCATATGCCTTAGCAAATTTTATAGTTTCAAAGTACTCTCACAACATATGAATGTCCATTGCAGGAATTTCGTCTGCGAACTTTGCGATGCCGGTTACATTACTCGCAGTGGATTGGTAAATCATTCGAAAGGCCACAATATTGGAACGTTTGGTTGTGAAATTTGTGAGAAAGTCTTTGATACATTGCAGAAGAAAAGATCCCACATAAAGTGTGTTCATAGCGGCGCGATGCTCAACAAATGCGGTCATTGTAACGAAAGTTTCAAGCATTACCAGAAAAAACTTAAGCATTTGCTGACGGTGCATAAAATATCTCCGAAAACTTTAAAATGTCAATCTTGCGACCGCCATTTTAATACCCAAAGAGCGTACACTAGCCATATTAAAACATATCATCTTATGGAGAAGAGATTCGGGTGTACACAATGTGAGATGTCATTTTACTCGTCGCATGGGTTGAGGGATCATATGGTGACGCACACAGGCGTGAGAGCCTTTAAATGTGAGGTGTGTCTGAAGTCATTCGGGCGGAAGTCGACATTACGAGAGCATATAAGAATACACGCTAATGATCGACGCTTCAAATGTGAACATTGTGGTATGGCTTTCGTGCAGAGATGTAGCTGGCGTGGACATATGCGCAATAAACATGGAGAACAAGTATAGTTCTGACGTAATTTTTCATCGACCATCGATATACTCGATACTCTTACAATCAAACTGTCGTGAAACCAATGCTATTATATTTTACCATTAATACACACTCTACATATTCTTGTCAACTCGTTCAATGCTTTTATGTTGCCAACAATTGCAATAAAAGATTGTATTTTTAATTTTGTCTTTATATTACCTTCAATTATTCAGGCGATCTACTTTATTGCATAAAAAAATTTACCTAAACGTTAGTCGCTACTATATGCTCTTTATGCGCCTTTTTCGAACACTGTTTCTCGTGTTTAATTTAAGCCATAGGAAAGTAACTGTTCTACGTGTCTTTTGAAGCACGAAAGCGCTTACGAATTTTTGTCCCTAGCGAACACCCATTCACTTACCGACTACAATTACTTATCGCGTCGGCCACTGTCAGCGTGTCTGAGAGTTACAACTACTTCCTATTTTGATGCAGTATACAATTTTATATATGACTTTACCTCCAAGAACAATATATCATTATGATTCGCATGACCTAATAATACAAGTTTGGCTCTTGACGACGAAATACCAGCTAAATTTCTGGTACCATGTGTTGAATGATATTAAGTGTAAACCGTATAAATGGTAGGACGTGTAAACCTAAGGTGGTACCATCTTCACATGTCCGTAAAATAAAAACTTGTCTATAAGAATATTTTTTTATGGTTTACTTATTTTCCTGTTCAGAGATATTTAAACCAGAAATATCTATGTAAGTGCATTACAATGCTATGTTTTTCTTTGTAGGTCAACAACGTCACGTTATCATCAAAATAGATAACTGGGATTGTAGAACTGGGAAAATCCGAACAGACCGTATTGTATTGAAAAAAGTAAGTAAAGACGAAAAAGCGCAATCAATATCAAAACGTAATGAAGAAGAGAATAAAGCTGTTAAAAGTAAAAACGTAGAAGATAACACTAAAGAAGAATTAAAACCAGAGATGTTAGGGTTAGGTCACACGCGAAGATCTCCGGAGCTGAGTAAAAATCGTGTTAATTTAAAAGCAATACTACAGTACTCGAACGCGACGCCAATCCGTTGTCATGGAGACTTGGGTTACGCTTGTTGCTTCTGCGAAAGCCAATATCCTGACCCAGCTGATCTCAAGAAGCACGCGTTAGAAACTCATGATTACAATACTATGTCTAAGTTGATGAAAGAAAAAAGAGTCTACTCTGTCAAATTAGATATAACAGGATTGCAATGCAACATATGCAATGGTACTTTGAAGGATATAGACCAACTCATAAACCATCTAATAGACGCCCACAATAAGTCATTGATTAAAAATATAAAGAGCTACATAATGCCTATGAAATTTGAAACTGATGGCCTACAGTGTTTCATATGTTTTAAAACGTTTAGTAAATTCAAGGGTTTAGTAATACATATGAACACGCATTCTAGAAATTTTGTCTGCGAAGTGTGTGATGCTGGTTTCTTGAATCCTGATATATTACGACACCACTCGAAAGGACATTTGATTGGAACTTATAATTGCGATCACTGTGAAAAGATTTTTGATACTTTTCAGAAGAAGAAGTCGCACGAACGATCGGTGCATATTGTAAGGAATATGTTGAATAAGTGTGGGTTATGTAATGAAAAGTTTAATGGTCATTACAAAAAGTCGTTGCATTTGGCAAAAGTACATGGCATTGAACAGACAATATTAAATTGCCAGGCTTGTGAAAAGACTTTTAAGAATCAGAGCGCTTTTAGGGTGCACATTCAACGTTATCATTTAATGAGGAGGCCGCATAGCTGCCCAGAGTGCGACCTAAGCTTCTATCACAAGGTTGAGCTAGATAAGCATATGGTAAAACATACTGGTGTGAAAGAATTTCAATGCGATGTATGCATGAAAACATATGGAAGGAAGAGTTCGTTACGTGAACATATGAGGATACATGAGGACGATCGTCGTTTTAAATGTGAGCTGTGTGGAATGAGATTTATACAGAGATGCAGCTGGAGGTCACATATGCGATCCAAACATGGTGTTAAGCCCTAGTTGTAAGTTAGTGCTAACTGTAAATTATTATGTACCTGTATGTGTATTTTGGATGAATAAACTTAATTTATTGTGATGGTAAAATTTGTTTTTTTTTTAAGTACCCTACACTAGTGTTCCTTGTTTAAAAGAACATAAATTAAGAACATTATATTTCTGCTCCATTGAGAATCTAACCCACGACTTGTGCCATACAGTTTGGTAACAAAGTCAGCGGTTTATGTAATATACTTTGATATATGAAAGAGAGTGCGTTGTTGTAATCCTAGAAAATGTAACCATATGAATAGTGATCTTAATATAGGATTTAGTGTATTTAATTTAAATCAAAATATATGAAAAAGTATGAATAGAATACCCATTAAATATTATTTCGGCCGTGGGTTGTGTACCTATTAAAGCTAAAGTTTTCCTAAAATCCACCGTTAATATTATTTAAAACAAAGAGGTAAGCTGTAATAGGAAAATTAAATAATTATACAAATTAAGTGTTTAATAATTTCATGTTGTAATTTACATATATTCTTTCTATACTGACTCTGTACTCTTGTTCTACGGTAATTACCTTTATACTGATACAAAGATCGCTAAATTAATTAAAAGAATAAATTAAACGATGAAGTTTCGATCACAAACTTCTCGTAAAACCTAAAAATTATTTACAATAGTAAAATACCCAATGATGACATGTGAAATTTTTTGAAATCTTCTTTTTCCATTTTTAGGTAAACAGCACGGAACAAAAGAAGACGTCCCCAAAACATTTAAACAAGAATTGGAGATAGAAGTCGATATCAAAAACGTGAATAATTTAAATGAAGATGTTGATGAGAAAAAACCAGAAATCCGTAAACTAAAACGAGTTAAGCGAAAATCAGGAAAAAATTTAGTCAAAGAGTTGGACAAACACCGACACAATATTAAGGAGGTGTTACATTGGTCAAATGCTACTATAATTCGGTCTCATAGCGACCTGGGCTATGCTTGTTTCTTTTGCGAGAAACGATATCTCGATCCGGCTGAGTTAAAAAGTCATAACATCAAAAGACATTTCAGAGAAAACACTACAGTTAGGTTTAAAAAAGAGAGAGACCTTAAAAACTTCTCTGTTAAACTCGACATTACTGGATTAGAATGTCTTATATGTTATAAAAGCATAGAATCCCTGCAGGACCTTTTTGAACATTTGATAAATGAGCACAAGAAAATTCTTTTTACAGATATAAAAAATCATATTGTCCCGTTTAAATTTGACACTGAAATCCTCAAATGTGCTATATGTGCAGTCGAGATCAGTACCTTCAAATGCCTCTTCGAGCACATGCACAAACATTTCAGGAACTTCATTTGTGAAATTTGCGACGCTGGCTTCATCAATCGAAGAGGTCTGAGCTCTCATTTGGATCGCCATGACGTTGGAGAGTATTCCTGTGATTATTGTAAAAAAATATTCGACACTAAGAGGAAGAAAGCGGCACATGAACAGGCGGTCCACGTGCATTTCAACTTGAGGAATAAATGCGGGTATTGTGACGAGAGATTCACTAACTTAAGGAAGAAGGAGCTGCATTTGGAGACGGTGCATGGTGCCAAGCCTGTGGCTGTTAAGTGCCAGGCTTGTGATAAGATGTTTGCCAATCGTGACGCTCTTAGGATACATATCAAGAGACATCACTTAATGGAGAAGCGTCATGAATGTCCAGAATGTGACATGAAGTTTTTTTCCCATAGCGCTCTCACGCTTCATACGGTGAAGCATTCAAAAGTCCGCGCGTTTGAATGCCAAATATGCTGCAAGAGATATGGTAGAAAGAAAACGTTAAATGAACATATGCGAATACATGCAAACGATCGGCGCTATAAGTGCGAGTTTTGTGGAATGTCCTTCGTCCAGAAATGTAGTTTGAGCGGCCATTTGAGGTCCAAACATCCAGAGGAAAAAGATCCTTAGAAAACTAACCTTTTAAATACCTAACTTAAATTATCGTAGGTTAATATTAATAATGTTATGTTTATGTTGTTTTCAATTAATTATTTTAATTAGTTAATTAAAAGAATTAGTTGAAATTGGTGTTTTATCTATCATGCTTTATGTAATAATAGTGTTTAAGGTAATACAAGATTCATATTTCTTTGATATATAAAGGTAGTGTAGTATTAGTGAAGCTTGGGATAACTTCGAATTCATATAACTAACCGAGAATAATACCAAATCGCTCTCAAAATATTCTGGAAGATAATAAGATTTTTGTTTATAGATATCAGGTACTCACACTACTCAAAAATGCATATTTTAAACAATATCCTTAAAATAATACTATAATTTACAGCGAGCCAAAAAGACGTGGATTATCTTGAAGTTCAATTGTTAAGAATATTTTAAAAACTAACTAATGATTACAGTTTGCCTCGCACACGCCATTCAGAATTCAACTGTAACACAATTCAATAACATGTCCTTTTCTTTGTAGGTGCGAGACGTATCACCAAAACTGTAAAGCGACCGACAAAAATCAAGGATGAGCCGGATATTTTAGACGAAAGTGACAAAGTAGTGAAAATTAAAGTCGAAGATAAACCCAAAAAAGGGGGCGAGTTGCAAAAGCATCGAAACAATATGAAAGAAATTCTAATGAATTCTAACGCAACTCCAATCAGATGCAGAGGTGGTATTGGATACGCGTGTTGTTTCTGCACTGATCAGTTCCCAGATCCGGCTGATCTAAAGAAACATACAATTAACTCGCACGATGAAAAAGCCAAAAACAATTTCATGAAAGGAAAGGACATGTATAAATTGCACGTAAAGCTTGATATTACAGATCTCAAGTGTAACATTTGTAATGAAAGTATAGACACACTAGAAAGATTAATTGATCACCTAAAAAATGATCACAAAAGGAACATGCATACAGATATTAGAAACCAGGTGCTTCCTTTTAAATTCGATTCGGAGAATTTAAGGTGCTTCATGTGTTTGAACGTTTTTCACAAATTCAAGATGTTGCTAGAGCACATGAACATACACTATAGAAATTATATTTGCGACATATGTGACGCAGGCTTCGTCAGTCGAGTAATTCTTGCTCAACATGCGCAGAGTCACAAGTTAGGAAAGTTTAAATGTGATTTTTGTTTGAAAGTATTCGACACGTTTAGAAAGAAACGGTCTCATGAAAAGTGCGTTCATACTCATTCGACCACGCTGAACAAATGTGGGTATTGCAATGAGAAATTTAAGGATTATCGGAAGAAAGAGCAGCATTTGGCCAAAGAACACGGGGTTCATTCAAAATCACTCTCTTGCCAAGCGTGTGACAAGACATTTAGCAACCAGAAGGACTACACCGTTCATGTTAAGAGATTGCATTTGATGGATAGGAGATATAAATGTACCGATTGCGATATGACATTTTTTTCGGTATCGGAATTGAAAAATCATGTCGTGAAACATACTGGTGTAAGAAAATTTGTTTGCGAAGTATGCCACAAAGCGTATGGAAGGAAGAAGACTCTTAACGAACATATGAGGATACATGCTGATGATCGTAGGTTCAAATGTGAACACTGTGGAATGGCGTTTGTACAAAAGTGTAGCTGGCGTGGTCACATGCGCTCAAAGCATGGCAAGCAAGTGTAGATAGCTCTTGTAAAAAATAATTATGTTAAATATTATATTATTATAAACAGTAATTAGGTGTTACAGAAATATACATGTTCTCAAAATTAAATCCCGTTTTTGTTTTAATTTCTATACAAGGTTCCCAGCAAGAAACATTGACATTTCAAAATTCAAAAGTTTCTGTTCATGTCGGTTGTTGATAATTTTTAGGTGTCTTGGACTTTATTTATTATGATACTACCGAACCATCTTTTAATGAATTGTTGCATGTAAGTTAATTTTACATAATATTTAAAAACAGGCAGAGCTTTTTATACGGTGTAAAAAAGTGTAAGAAGTGCTTGGAGAGGACGGTTCATAATAATTTCATGTTATGAACACATGCTATCCAATCCAGACAAGAAATAATTTAGTATTTTCTTTATAGGTCTGTTTCAACGTAAAAGTATCTACAAAAGAGAGGCAAAACCTTCGAAAACAGAAGACAAAATGGACAAAAAGAAAACTAATTTTAAATTAGGTGAAGAAATGGAAAAACATAAAGTAAATGCCGTTCAAATACTACAGTGGTCGAACGCCACGCCCATACGATGGTACGCTGGTAGGGGATACAAATGTTGCTTCTGTGATGAACAATTTCCAGAACCTGCAGATTTAAAAAGACATACCACAGAATCCCACGACATGGTTAAAGAAATAGTTACAGTACTTGGCAAAGATAGTTACAGGCTTTGTATTAAACTCGACATAACAGCATTACAATGCAAAATATGTAAAGAAGAAATTGATAACGTGGAACTTTTGATGAAGCACTTGGATAGCATGCATGGCAAAAAAATGTTTGTAGATATCAAACATCAGATATTGCCGTTTAAATTTGACAGTGAAATACTGAGATGCTACATCTGCCAGAATGTATTTAACAAATTCAAAGCACTGTTGGAACACATGAGCATACACTATAAAAATTTTATGTGCGACAAATGTGATGCTGGATTTGTCAATCGTATGAAACTGTACTTTCATAAGGCTAGTCACAAAACTGGCGTGTTTACTTGCGAACATTGCCCCAAGGTGTTTACGACTAATTTGAGGAAAAAAGCTCACGAATCTCAAGTTCATATACATGCAAGGTTGTTGAATAAATGTCGTTACTGTGATGCAAAGTTTAGAGACGTAAGACAGAAGGATATGCATATAGCCAAAGTCCATGGAGTGACGACTTTTGCCCGCAAGTGTCAAGCCTGTGAGAAGACATTCGTCCATCAGAATGCGTTGATGATACACATGAAACGACACCACTTGATAGAAAGACCGCATAAGTGTAATCTATGTGATAAAGCTTTCTTTTCGTCGACAGAGTTGAAAGGTCACATGTTAAAACATACAGGTCAAAGGGAATTTCAGTGTAAAATCTGCTTGAAGTCGTACGGAAGAAAATGGACCTTGACTGAGCATATGCGGATTCATGCGAACGATAGACGGTTTAAGTGCGAACGCTGTAATATGGCATTTGTGCAGAAATGTAGCTGGCGAGGTCATATGAAGACGAAGCATGGAGAAACAGAATTGCCTTAATTATAATTACATTTTAATATTCACCGATGTATGTTTGTTTTTATGTTGTAAAATAAAGAGAATTTTATTAATCTACAAATTAATTTATATTGACTAGGGAGATGACGATTAAGTTGCCGCACAAAACAAAATTGCCTTTTACATAGGATGAGCCGAATTTAAAATTTATACCTAATTTAGTATGCCATACACTACTACATATTTATAATTTAGTATACCATACACTACTGCTATAGGTACACATATTAAAACTAAAAAAACTTTTGTTTTAAGTAACATTATTTCTATTAGTATTAAATATAAACATTTTTGAAACTGTAAATATAAATTGATTATTATTTAACTCAAGAACTAATTTAACCAAAAAGTACTTAGAAATAGAAGATGAATAAAAATAATAAAATGATAACCCGGATATAACATTTGATGTAATATAATGGTTAATGACGTATTAGTAAGTAATACATGGTATTTTCAGACAAGAAGTGTTGGTGAAGAAATCCAAGTTAATATAAGGAATTAATAGCCTATAAGCCTGCTATAATGCCTATAAGCTTGGCACCCATCATCACTTAATTTACTAATGAAATAAGCAAGATACAAATAAGTAACTTGATGTTTTAAGTGTGTGCTGTTAACCTGTCATGATTTAAAAACATAAATCCTAAAAAAATTGCCTTTAAAATATTCTATGACAGTGATCATCATGATCATTCACTAATAAAAATTTCTCTTTATAGGTATACAAAGGATTACAATCACAAGGAAACCAACATCACGAATAGAGTTACGGTTTGTAGAAAAAAAAAAGATAGTGGAAACAGAACAGAATGAAAAGATTTCTTTCATGATATCAGACTTAAAGAAAAATCAGCAGAATTTGAGACAGATATTGATCTATTCGAATGCAAATCCTATTAGACTTAAAGATAGCTTGGGATACATGTGTTCATTTTGCACTGAACAATATCAGGAACCCTTGGACCTTAAAAAGCATTTTAAAGAAGAACATAACAGAGATAAATCCACCAAGATGCTAATAACAAGACTCTTCGAACATGTTGTCAAGTTAGATATAACATATCTCAATTGCTTGACGTGTAGTAAAGACTTTTCGAAGCTAGATGATTATATCTTGCATCTTAAAGTCGAACATCAGAGAGTGGTGTATACAGATGTGAAAAGTATGATACTTCCTTTTAAATTTGATACGCCAGAATTACGATGCGCAATTTGTGCTGCGGAATATGGCAGTTTCAAGCTGCTCCAGGAGCACATGAGCACACATTTTCGGAATCATGTATGTGACCTTTGTGGAGCGTGTTTCATAACTGAACGACTTTTAACCAGTCATATTAAAAGACATGACACAGGCGAATACAGTTGTGGACAATGCGATAAAGTATTCAACAATAAACAGAAGTTGCGAGAGCATGAAAGAAGGACTCATCTTGGGTTTGGTAAACGAAACAAATGCCACCATTGCAATGAGAGATTTGTGGACTATTGGAAGAAAATTGACCATATGGTGAAGGAGCATGGTGTGCCACCAGTTGTTTTAAAATGTCAAGCTTGTGATAGAACTTTTCATAACCAGAGGGCGCTGTCAAGACACACGAAGAAGGACCATTTAATGGAGAGGAAAAATAAGTGTTTAGAATGTGAAATGACTTTTTTCTGTAAGGGAAGCTTGAAAAGACACATGGCGAAGCATTCAGGGTTACGGCAGTTCAGATGTGATGTTTGCTTCAAAGCCTACGGGAGAAAGAACACTCTGAGAGAGCATATGCGAATCCATGCAGATGATAGAAGATTCGCATGTTCGCATTGTGGCATGGCATTTGTTCAGAAGTGTAGCTGGCGCAGTCATATGCGATCTAAGCATGGAGAAGAAGTGTAAACAGGGGTTAGGTAATTTTTGTACTACATATCTACATATACATTAAAAACTCTGATTTTATTTAATTGCATTTATTTAAAACAACAAACACCACCTATCTTTCCTGTCACTGATACTGAATGAATAAATATCGTTGTAAAAAACTTTACACGTTACAAATACCAGGTAAATATAAAAAAAACATTTATCTGTAAAATTCTGGTAAAATGTATTGTTTGAAGAAGTCTCGAGTAATTTGTGAAATAACTGATAGTCTGATTATAATTTTCTTCTTTGTAGGTGAAAGCCAACAACAGACAGGACCAAAAGTACTGGAAGAAGAAACTAATGAAAATGATAAAATGCAAGTTTTATCCAAGCCCCAATCTTTATCCAAACCTATCAAAGAATCTAAAAAACATTTAGCAAATTTAAAAAGTATTTTAGAATATTCAAACGCAACTTTAATAAGAGGTAAAGACGGCGATGGCTACAAATGCAACTTTTGCATAAAGAAGTACCAACTACCCAAAGACTTGAAAACACATTTCCTGCAACAACACAACGATTTTAAAACTATAAAGCTACCTAAGATCTTCCAGTACGTGTTGAAAATAGACATCACGGAACTCTCCTGCAATATATGCGGCAATGGTTTCGATAAACTTGAAGATTTAACAGATCATCTCCAAAATGTGCACGAGAAAATTATTTACACTGATATAGTAAATCAAATGATTCCCTTCAAATTTGATTCGAATGTACTCCGCTGTGCGATTTGTGCCACTGAGTTCACTAACTACAAAATACTGCAGGAACATATGCATGTACATTTTAGAAATTTCGTGTGTGAAATTTGCAATTCTGGTTTTGTGACTAAAAGATTGTTGGTCTGTCATAAACGTATGCATGGAGTGGACAAGTTCAAATGCGATCATTGCGAGAAAATCTTCAGCTGTGATCGAAAACGAAGAGACCACGAGCAGAGGATTCATTTAGGCTTGAAGAAAAAGAACAAGTGCCACTTCTGTTTGGAAAAATTTGCTGATTATTGGACGAAAATCAACCATATGGTTAAGGAGCATGGAGCTCCGCCGGTAGTTCTAAAATGCCAAGCGTGCGAAAGATCTTTCTCGAACAAGAGAGCGTTGACGCGACACGTGAAAAAGGACCATTTGATGGAGAGGAAACATGTGTGCAGTATTTGCGATATGCAATTCTTTCTCAAATGCAGATTGGAGGATCATATGGCTGTGCATACAGGGAACAAGAGATTTCAATGTCATGTTTGCACTAGATGGTATATGACCAAGAAATCGTTAGGACAGCATTTGAGATGTCATGCCGATGACAGGAAATTCACATGTACCAAATGTCCTCAGGCATTTGTGCATCAAAATAGCTTGAACAGTCATATGAAAACGAAGCACGGAGACTAGTGTTATAATAATATTAAGTACTTAATATTCATCATTAAGTATTAAAAATGTAAATAAATAAGGTTTTTTATTGTTTTAATCTTTTTTTTGTGTACCCTAAAATCAGCTGAAAATATTAAAAATACAGTTTAGGTCATAGACAAGAAATACAGAATACTAGAAAACACTAAAAACAACGAAGATTGGCAAAAAAATATTACGATCCCGGTTGTACCCAATAGTAAAACAGAATATTTTTGTGTTATGTCATTTATTTGGCACACATTTTCTCCAATATTTATCAATTAATCTATTAATCTTAACCAATATTTTTTTTTTATTTAGAAGTGATTATGTTTCCTAGCTATTCATAGGTATGGTTAGAGACAATTTTTAACATGAACCCTTAGACAATTTGTTGCAGAATAGGTACTGTTGTAATATAATAGTTGTATTGTAACACAATTGATTCATTATATTAAACGTACAAAAAGATCTGACATATCGAAGCCTGTATAACATCGGGAGGTAGGTAAGAAATACCTAAATCTAATCTTGTTAACGAATAGCTCTTTGTCTTTTAATTCAATTCTTGGGACACTATACATATATTTTCTGCAGGGCTGCCAAAATTATTTCTACAATTTTTACTTAAAATATTCTTTTAATAATAATCTTTCTTTGTAGGTATGCAGCACCAGAAAAAATCTCGTCGGAAAAATAAAACAGAGCCGAAAAGTGATAAAGAAAACAGTGAAAAGCAATCGGACATGGAAGAAGCTGAAATTCAAATAAGATTCAAGAATGACATGACGATGCCTCGAAGAGAAGTTGACAAACACTTGAACAATATAGGAGAGATATTAATCAACACAAATGCAACTCCAATCAGATGCCACGGCTGTAAAGGGTACGCTTGTAGCTTTTGCGTCGAACAATATCACGATCCAGCAGATTTAAAAAAACATACAAGAGAAAAACATGATGATGCTGAGAAATTAGATTTTATGAAGGGCAAAGAAATGCATGGATATTTCGTGAAATTGGACATTACAGCGCTCGAGTGCCAACTATGTAACGAAAGAATCGACACAGTAGAAAACGTTATGGAACATTTACAGGAAATTCACAAGAAATGCATGTTTTTAGACATAAAGAACCATATTCTCCCCTTCAAATTCGACAGCGAGTCTCTCTCTTGCTGCATTTGCTGTAACGTCTTTAATTCCTTCAAAGCCTTGTTAGAACATGTTAACGTGCATTACAGAAATTTCGTCTGCAAGGTATGTAATGCAGGCTTCGTCAACAAGAACATACTTTTAAGACATGGAGACGCTCACAAAACTGGGACATTTGCGTGCACGGATTGTTCAAAAGTTTTCGACACGGCCAGAAAGAAAAAGCTGCATGTAAGAGCAAAGCACGCGAGGGATTTGCCACACAAATGCGGCTACTGCACTGAGAGGTTTAAAGAGATTTGGGCAAAGAAGAATCACATGATGAAAGTACATGACATTAAGAGCCCTGGCGTGATATGCAAAGCCTGTGACAAGCATTTCGCAACAAAACAAGGCTGGCGATTGCACACAGCACGCGTGCACTTAATGCAGAAACATTACAAATGCAACGAATGCGAAATGGAGTTCCACACGAAGAAGGAGTTACTGATACATGTAGTGAAGCATACGGGTGCAAGGGAGTTTCGATGTGATCTATGTTTTAAAGCGTATGGAAGACATAAAACTTTAAAGGAACATATTCGCCGAATTCATCCAAAAAATAGGCTTAGTCATTAAAAGGTAGGAAAGTTTTTCGTCATGGTTTGTCAACCGCTGTTGCATTTTACAGTGTCTAGTGTGTTTGAGGTTGATCTAATTCCACAAAAAAAGGTCACCCAGGCGAATGGCGATTTGATTTCATAACTCGCATTGTAACATACAAGGTGATGATGTTAGTTTATTTTTTAAGAGGGACGCAGACTGAATCATTAAGCTCTAGTTTCATACCAAAAGTCTTCAAAATATATGTTGATTTTATATTTCTTAGAAATTTTGCAGTATCCTTAAATCCTAGATTGAATGAGGTTGAATAAAAAAGAAACTTAAATTAAGTGCTTCCTTTTAGCCTTACTCTAGACTATAGACAATAGACTAGATGTGACTAAAAATAACGAATTTGTATCTATTACAGCTAGAGCGAAACGGAAGATCGTCACAGCTTTCAAGAGTACGGCGAAAAAAGTTAAAATCACGATACCTCGTCAACCACATCAAAAAGTCAAGGTCCAGTTGAGGAAGAAAGCTGAAAGCGACAAGCATCAAAATAATATCAAAGAAATCCTTCTTTGTTCGAACGCCACCCCGATACGACGTCGATTCGGTATCGGATACATGTGTTGCTTCTGTCCTGATAGCTTTCCAAACCCTGCAGACCTCAAAGAGCATACTATTAACGCTCATGATGACGAAACTAAATCTACCTACCTCAAAGGATCTCCGATGCTCAATTTCATTGTGAAATTAGATATAACCGACCTTAAATGCAAGATATGCAACGTTGATCTCAAAGAAATGGAAGATTTGATACATCATCTTCAAACCGAACACGATAAGCAACTATTCAACGATATCAAGTCACATTTTGTCCCATTTAGATTCGGAAATAGCTTATTGCAGTGTGTGTATTGTACTAAAGAGAGTAACAATTTCAAAATTATGCTCGAACACATGAATGTTCATTACAAGAATTACGTTTGTGATGTTTGTGGGGCTGGATTTGTTAATAAAAGGATTTTAATGACGCACGGATATAGACATAAGACAGGAGTTTTTAACTGCGAATATTGTACGAAAGTTTTTGATACCCGTATCAAGAAAAAAGACCACGAAAGAGCAGTACATATCTGCCAGAACAAAAGAAGCAAATGCGGGTATTGTGGAGAGAAATTCACGGATTACGCAAAGAAAAATGATCATGAAATTAAAACACATGGGGCTAAATTAATAACGCTGAAATGTCAGGCGTGCGACAAAAGTTTCGACAACCAGAGGGCGCTGACTGTTCATATTAAAACTTACCATTTATTAGATCGTTTCAATAAAAAGACAGTTTAATAATAGCTTGTTTTATTATATTATTCTTCCAATAAATTAGAGCAGTGCCAGAAAGCCATTATCGACTAGATTTAACAAGAACTAGAACTAAAAAAATAGTTTATCTGTATATCTAGAACTAAAAAAAAATAGTTTATCTGTAGCAGAAACGAATTAAAAAAAATTTGGCTTAAAGGACTAGCATCCAAGCCATAAACCAATAAAAAAGTGTTAATGTCAAGTCGACAATGACATTTCTCAATTTGTTTACTTCATAAAATCGAGTCTAATTTGACTTTGTTGAGTCGAAATTAATAATTATTCCGAAATAATTCTGAAATAAAAACTATTCAGGTTTAATGCACAAATAGGGAATAAACAATGCAAATCGATTTTTGAAACCTCTCTTATTCTAACATACACGTTAGATGTGCGGATTGTATATTTTTTGTGTACTAACCAAAATATACAATGAACGATTGGATTTGTAAAATAAAATTAAACAGCTTTCCAAATATATGATGCGAAATCTAAACCAATATTGTGTTTAGACCAATATCTTTATTACTTATTGAAAATATTAATACATATTGTTAATAGGTGAGTCGTTTTAATTGATAAAAATGTGTCAACATTTTAACATTAACATTTCTTGAGATCCTCATTATGGAGATTCTTAAGCAAGAAATCAATTAAATGTAATCCCTGGTGCTTAAAAAAACCAGCTGATAGGATTACAATTACAATATGTAAGTATTATTTTACAGTAAATGTAAAGGATTTGAAATGAAGAACAAGGAAGAAGCTATATTGATAAAGAAGGAACCTGATGAAGAAAGTGATCAGTGGGCCATGGAACATACTCACGATGGTGCAATCAGTAACGGTAATAGTAAGAAAAATTATATTACTAAACATAGCCTTATTTTCTAAATATTTTTCACACTTATGTAAGAATTCTGTATATGCTTTTAAGTACATAATTATATCACCAGTTTTTCAGTGCTTTCAAATATATCAAACACAAGTCAATCCCATAAATAGAGTAATAATAACAGTTTTGCAATTGTGACTAAACATTTTTGTCTATGTAAACATGGGTGCAAGATGCTTTTAAAATTATTCTAAAATTTAAGATTACAATTATATAGAGAAGTAAAAAAATGTAAAATGTTTATCATATAGTGCTATTAAGGTAGTATCAATGTCTTTAAAGACAGACCTCCTCTGTCTGTCTGTCTGTCCTTGGTCACGTCTTTTCCTCTTGGTCCAGTAGTCTATTATTTAATCC
>LGAG01000279.1:402224-419416 GCA_001278395.1 Lerema accius | reverse complement strand
CGTTAAGTAACACCCAAATTTAATTACTATTTTTATTTAAAAAAATTGCCATTTACAAACTTAAGAGTATTAAATTCTGAACTTTTTTTTAATAAAAAATAATGTTGCGTAACGCGCTATTTGATCCCCCTTCCTATGTGATGCATCATAACATTTTACTAGCCCCAAAATTGCATTACGTAATACTTGAATGAATAACCCCCAATGTATGAAGTGGGTATTACATAAGAATTTTATCGAGGCCACTTATAGCACGCTGCCTTTCGTCAATCCTAAGTAATCGATGAAGTTAAGCAACTGCAGGTGTGGTGTCTAAGTGGTGGGTGACCGTTACTGGCAAAATTCCTTGAGTGTTTCCGTGCTTCGGAGGGCACGTTAAGCTGTCGGTCCTGGTTGTTATTGTTACATTCAAGTCGTTAAGTTATGTCGGAGGTTTTCAGGCAGCAAAAAATCTACAGACCCTTGAGTTAGTTACTAACCTGTCACTTCGTATTGGAGCAGCATGGTGAAGGATGCTCTTGCCTCAGTTATAAGTAAAAAAATATATGTAAGACAGTGGTTCCTAATCTTTTCAATATCGCAACCCCTGTGACCTATGAGGAAAACTGATTTTACCGTGTCTTTAAAATGTTATAAAAACAAATAATACAAGTAACTTTTTTCTCTATTTTTTATTTTACGATCCTAATAATCAGGTCCTTGGTTACCCCCGTAAAACGGCTGATTTACCCCAGCAGGAATAATTACCCCCAGGATCTAGGAGGTCTTCTGAAATAAGGGTATCTTACTTTCCTTGGAAATTATTCTAGTTTGAAATCGGTTGTCTGAATCAAAATACGAAGGTAGTCATCTTATATTAATTTAGTTTTCTTATGTCTATTAACATTAAAGTTTATCATTAATTTCTGGAGGGATTATATAGTCTTGTATTTTTTTCCAGATGACTCAGAATCTAATAACACAGAGAAAAAAGAATTAAGTTTCAACCCAAAATCTCAGTATACAGTTAAAATCGAAGTTGAGGTTACCGATAATGGAGCAAAACCAAAAACTGAAACTGATTCGGATTACCGAGAAGATGTAACAGAGAAAGACAAGCATATATTCAACATAAAATCGATTTTAGAGTGCACTAATGCTACTCTGATTCGGTCGCAAGATGACATCGGATATACATGTTATTTCTGTGATAAATGCTATCAAAATCCTGCAGAATTGAAGGAGCATGCAATGCAAACACACACGGCTATTGAAGAGAAAGATTTCGCAAAGTTATACGTCGCGGGATACGTCGCAAAGCTCGACATTACAAACCTTCACTGCAAGCTTTGTCGCAGCGATATCGATAGCCTGGAAAACATAATCGCTCACTTGAACGATGCACATACAAAGGGTCTATTCGTCGATATAAAAAACCAAATATTACCTTTTAAATTCGATTCGAGCGTGCACAAATGCTGCATCTGTTCGAAAGATTTCAACAAATTCCGAAGTCTCCAATTTCACGTGCAGACGCATTACCCGAACTACGAATGCGGGGATTGTAACCTAGCTTTCATTAACAGAATGAAGTTGTTGCAACATTGCCAAACGCACAAAGTCGGGAACTTCACCTGCCAGTATTGTTCGAAGCAGTTCAACACGGAGTTTAAGAAGAAAAAACATGAGAGGAACGTTCACGATCAAAGCTTGAAAGTGAAGTGCGGGTTGTGTAACGAAAGGTTCAAGTATTCCCGCCAAAAGGAACTTCATATGACAGAAGTCCACAGCGTGGAACCGATGAATAAATGTCATTTATGCGATAAAGTATACGTCACGCAAGACTCCCTGTCAGTTCACGTGAAGCGAGATCATTTGAAAACGCGAAACGCTAAATGTACGGAATGTGATATGAGTTTCTACTTGCCGAGTCAACTTCGAGTGCATATGGTCAAACATACTGGCATTTCTCAGTTTGAGTGCAAAGTCTGTCATAAGTCGTACAGGCGGAAGAATTACTACAAGGAACATATGCGTGTGCATAGCAACGATCGACGTCATAAGTGTAATCATTGTGAGGTGACGTTCGTTCACAAGACAAGTTTGCGATATCATTTACGGGCGAAGCATGGGGAGAATCTCACATCGGAGTAATTCTTTGTCTGAAATTGTGTGGTTTTGGATAATAAATGAGTCCGTTGTATTGAAATTGTGATTATTTTTGATGTAGGTTCTCTCCTAAATAATATTTTCAAAATGTTTATTCGGTATCATCTATCGACCATTCAATAACATAATATCGAAAAAAAAAACAATAATACCTATTAGTATTGTAGTTGTTGATTCTTACCATTAAACAATCAAATCTCTGTAAAAAACATACTTTCAGTGTAGATTAAAAAAATCTTTGTCAAATATACATAGACCTACACTTACCGTAATTTGACATACCATATTATTATATTGTCTATGGGCTCCAATAAATCCACAAATAATTATTGTAATTCTTTAATTAAACCATAGAGCTACTACTACTATATACATTAATACAAGTTCTATATTTAAACCATATCTGGATGGTGTTTCTTAATATGATACGACAAGCTGGATTGTTGGACGAATCGCATCTCACACGTTTTGCAGGCGTGTCTTCTAACATCTAAATGTATCAGCATGTGACTATTTAGATTCTTTTTACTTTTAAAAGTGGAGCCACAGTGTCCACATTTGAATGGTCGTATCGAAGAGTGAGAAGTCTCGTGTCGCTTCAAATCTTGCCTAGTACTGAAAGTCATCGTACAGTTCGCACAAGGGAATTTCTTTTCGCCCATGTGAAAAGTTTTTTGATGTTGTAATACCTGTAAAATAATATTGTTATCATCAATAAAAAGTAGGTATTTAAAGCACAATTTTAGTCACTTTTAGGCCAGTTTTAGCATAAGACTCAGACCAAAAATATAATTATAAACTCAGTCTTCATAACAAAAAAGTTAGATCAATTTATTTTTTACGTGTTGATGTATGTCACCAAGCACGGTCTGCGGAGCAAGGTACCGGAAAACGTTATCATAATGTTATTAATGTTGTTCTTTTCCACTACGTTTTTTTGCTCCGAACACTGAGTCTATATAATTATTTTTTGGTCTGTGGTATAAGGATTACCTGAAAAGGATAAGCGAACTTCTTGCCACAAGCCCCGCAAGAAGGCGCTGGTCGTCCGTGCGCCTGCTCCATGTGGAAGGGCCTCTTGTGACCAGGAACCTTCTCATTGCACAGGTAACAGGATCTGAGCTTGAAAACAAGTTTAAAACTACTTTATAATACCTACTGCTATGTACAGTAAACGCTAACACACTCATACCCCGCAGTATGATTCCGTGTCGCGGGAGGCATGGACAACACAAATAACACATCGCTAACACCATGACCCGAGAACAAACATTAATCTGTCACATAAATATCTGCCCCGGCCGGGAATCGAACCCGGGACCCTTCACTTCGCAGGCAGGGTCACTACCAACTGGGTATGGTCGTCCATAAATATCTGACCTCCCCGTACAGCAACTTCCCGGTGTCCGACTGAACTGCAATTTGCAGAATTGCTTATATAAATGAGACTAAACTACAATATTATTACATAGTAAATCTGATCTGGTGCCGGAAACCGAAGGTGGCCATAGGAACTCCTTGCAAACTACAAAATTGAACTCGTATTTTCGCAAGAATATAATTTATTGATGTTCAGGGCTTGCTGATAACGAGTTCCGACCTTGCGAAAGTACTGTATCAATTGTAATTAAAAAAATTAAGTACCTTCGGACGAAGTTTGAGATGTACTTCTCGTACATGTTGGCTAAAAAGATCTCGGCTCTTAAACGAACGGTTGCATATTTTGCACGTCCATGCTTTAGATACCATTTCTGCAGTGCCGAGTAGGAAAGAGTTGTATACCGCGGATATGTCTAAAAGAGGTTTTTTGTTGGATTACTAAGGATGTAGTTATATAGGAGCCTCCATTTAATTAAATCCAAGTCAACAATTACAGGTGATTTGATTTATTGGCTATGTATTTAATTGTATAACCTCGATTACATTTCTGAATAGATTGAATTCAACTCCAACCATATGTTTAAAAAAAAATATGAAGACCAAGCAGACGTTTCTGCTACTTATTTATCTCTAATCGCCGGCGGCTTCGCCTGCGTAATTTTGCCGTCTTCGCAAATTTTTTATTGCTGCTCCTCTCCTATTTATCTTAACGTCATGTTAGGTACACTAAAATAATTTTTCAAATCGGTCCAGGCGCTCACCGAACATAATGACGTTGTATGAGAGCCCACGCATAAAGACAGTCACGAATTCTTTACACTATTTTGGCGGGATTTTATTATCTGTAATAATTTGGCAAAGGAATAGGTAAAGGGAACCCTTTACTTGTATCTCGATAACAGTACTAGATTGCGCCAAAATTAGTTCCTTTCGTAATAGAGTAGATGGCGCTGTAATCATATTTCTTAATATTATTTTTAATACGGCCAATACGGGTCTTCTATTCTACATTAAAAATTAAAACAAAGGTGTTGTGTATAAATAAAAAGCCTTGTATCTATTTTCTTTTTTTTTAATAAATATTAACCAATATTTTTTTTACTGCTGGAGTTTTCTTACCATCTTTTCTTACAATTTACAATCTTACTAATTATTACTAAAAACTGTGTAATACTGGACGTCGTATAGCTACCTACATCTTATTAGAGAACTTTTATATCAGAAAGGTATACTTAAAAGATATACGTAAACACAACATCTATAACTTTATAACTTCATATAAACATATTGATTCAATCACAATATTAGCAATAAACAAAAACATACGGTGTATAAAAAATACGATGTAAAAAAAAATAAACATTCAATAATAATATTCTATTGCATTAAATACAGTTAAAATTAATACATTAAGCCAAATACAACAGAATTTATTTTTAATAATTGCTATAGTTTATTGAGATGCAATTGTTTATCTACGTCTTCCTCGAACAAGAAAGTGTATTAAAATCACCAATCTCACATTCAGAAGTAGTCATTAAAAATATCGAAATACAGTCCGTTTTTTAACTTGTCTTATTTTTTTTAAACAAAATCTTTCATTTTCAAAGCAGTATTTGTGAACATTTTAATATATTATGTGATATTAAACATTACTGGAAAAGTGTGAATAACACAAAAAATGTGAGATTTTCGTTACAAGATTTACGTAAAACTGTGTACTAAATAGGACAAATAAAAAAAAAAACTTTACCTACATCAAGTATCCGATTAAGTTTAGCAAAGGGAATGTAAACAGAGCAAAAAGTCTTTCAGCTAATCTTTCATTTGAAGAAAAAACAGTCTACAAAAATGCTATAAAACAATAACAACCAATGATCTCAGAGATTCAAAACCTTCACGCCTCTAAATCAGTGATTCCTAACCTTTTCGATACCGTTGCCCCTGTGACCTATGAGGAAAACTGTTTTTTTCTGTATTTCTCATACATTCCTAATAAATTAGGTCCTCCGTTACCCCCTTATAATCGCTTTACCCCCGCGGGGGTAATTAAGCCACGTTAGGAGACCAGGCTCAAATTCAATTTTGCCTCTTCATATGCAACAAAAGATGTCTTCTCAAATGCTTCCTCCACTTGAAAGCCTTATCGCAATAATCGCATTTAAAATTACGCGCCGACGAGTGTTTCACCACATGTTGTCTCAAACTGTTCCGCCTAGCGAACCTCATGTTACAAACATCACAAATATACTTCTTTTCTCCCATATGAAAGATCTGTTGATGACGTAACACTTCGCAGTTTCTCGAAAACTTCTTTCCGCATGCATTGCATGTTGGCGCCTGAATGCCATGCATGTCTTCTAGATGAAACGCTCGCATATGCGGGGGAACTTTTACATCGCAGTAATAACAGCCTATTAGTTTAGGGCGGAGGTGTAAATGAACGTGATTGTAATGTTGTTTGAAACACGGTCGGTTCTTGAAAGTCTTTTGGCAACTGTTGCACGTGTAATTGTCCGTGCCGTCGGCGTCTTTCGTCAGTGTATAGTTCTGTTCTTCCTCCAGTTTGCCTAGAACAAAAACATCGTCTTGTTATTGTTTCTGCTTTCTGTTCGTAAAGGTCATTAACCTTGCTCGTGTCATAAGAAATCCTGTCAAGTTTAATTTCGTCTAAGAAACTTCTTGGTTCTACGTCAGTTTTGTTATCATTAATGTAGATACTTTTATGGATATGGAATTTTATACGTTAACTATCGGTATCTCACTTGATTCTAATCCTAAGCGATTAGTATAATACCTAGCTATCCTATAGATGTAGATTTGTTTATTTATTCTTCATTTGACTCAAACTTATTCATTTATTAGTAGGGTATTAAAATTTTAGTAACAAACTAATTCAAAGGATTACACATTTCAGTCTTTGCATGTTACAATATTTTTACTATTAAACCGAGACATTAATCATTACGGATTTTGTACTTATAAAACCAAAATTACCTACTTATTAAAAAAAATATTAAATTTTATCCACACAATCGTGTGTAGCAGACGCTATATTCTTCATATTTCATAGACGCTATATTATACAACTATACCAGTTGTCGGTAAAATGCGGCTCCGGAGCTGCATGCGGCTCTTTGGCTCTGTAATTACGGCTCTAGCACAAATATCCACGGAAGGCGCAATTATATTTTTATAAAAAAAATTGCTTTATTTAGCTTATTACTTATTTAGTGTCAAAAGTTTATATAACAAGCAATTTGACTTCCATTTTTTTTTATTGTTGTACTGTTCATAAATTTGGCTTTTCGGCTAATAAGTTTGTCAATCACTGATCTATCTATACGATGCTATCTTTATCTTAACATAAACTCTTAAGTGTTCTTAAATTCTTCGTCCTTTTCTAACTAGTACTAAAAACTACCTGTCTTTCCAAGCGAACTGTTACGAATCTTTCTGTCGCTTCATATGCAGCAACATATGCCTTGCTAGATGCTTCCGCCATTTGAAAGCCTCATTGCAATAATCGCATTTAAAACTTCTAACCGACGAATGCTTCACGACATGTTGCCTCAAGTTATTCCTCCGCGCAAAGGACATGTTGCAGATTTCACAGACAAATTTCTTCTCCCCCATATGATAGATTTTCTGATGCCGCAGCACTTCGTATGGGAAGGCGAATTTTTTTCCACAAGCATTGCAGGTAGGGGCGGGAATATCATGCATTTTTTCCAAGTGGAACGCTCTTAAATGTCCCGGCACTTTTTCGTTGCAAAGATAGCATCCTCTTAACTTCGGCCGAAGATGTAAGTGCACATGATTGTAATGTTGTCTAAAACACATCTTATTCTTGAAGGCTCGTTCGCAAACTTTGCAGGTATAACATTCTGTACCGTCTGCCTCTGTCGTCAGGATATAGTTCTGTTCTTCCTCTTGTCTTTTCCCTAAAACAAAAACAGACGGTCAGAATGAATCCCATTCAATTTAGTTTGGTTTCTTACTTTCTTAATGATATTTTTGCAGTTAAGTGTAGTCTCTTAGTCATTTTTATCGTCTTTCTATTTCTTTTAAAGTCACATTATACATCTGTAATACAGATTCTGTATCATTGATACCTAATGTCGCCCATAAGATCAGCAAAACTCTGATAGTAATTAGACGTTTTTGTTTCAAAATATTAATATAAATTTTCACCCGCAAATAAAATTGTAAGAGTAACGTCATAAAAAGTATTTGGTATAGGTAATGTAAATAAATATATGTAGATACTTAATAAAATTTATAATTATTACTCTTGTATTTCAATAAACATTTCTAAGTAGAAAATAAGGTTAGATAATCAAATTTTACTAATGATAATCTACAAGATCCTTTTATTGTACAAAACCTTGACAAATCAGTAATTTCTAAATTAATAACATGTCCAATTCCTGACCTAAAACATCACCAACATTGTAGCCAATTCTTCACAGAATCCCGATTTTCCTTAACGGCACTCAGTAACCTTTTCAATCCTCTTCATATGTATTTTCCTATGTTGCGTGAGATGCTTCTTCAATTTGAACGCTTCTTGACACAACTCACACTTGAAATTCCTCACTGTCGAATGCTTTATCATGTGTTGCGCCAAATTCTTCCTAGCCGCGAAATCCATTTCACAAATATCACACACGAACATCCTCTCGCCCATGTGGAATGTTTGCTGATGCCTGACCACCTGGTATGGGTACGCGAATTTCTTCCCACAGGCGTTACAAGTAGGTGCTTGAATGCCGTGCACTTTCTCCATATGAAAGGCCCTTCTGTGCCCTGGCACCTTATCAATGCAGAGGTAACACCCTCTCAATTTTGGTCGCTGTTTCTGATGCACATGGCTTAAGTGCTGCTTGATGCTATCTTTCCGTTTGTAAGCCCGCTTGCAGATGGTACAAGTGTATAAATCAGACCCGTCCGCGTCTTTCGTCTTTGTATAATTCTGATCGGCTTCCGTCGCGCCTAGAACAAAAAGGTTACTGAGTGCGTTGTTGGCGCAACTATTTAACGCGTTTGCAAATCGCTAATTAGTTTATCCGGACTTGCAGAAAGTGGTTTTGTAAGTAGTATTGGAAAAACCATGTTATTATCTTAAAACAAATTATACGCATAAATTCTTTACCCTTTACTGGGGTTGCCGAAGTATTTTGTGAGTGCCACGTAATAAATTTAATATCCTCTCGAAAGGACTCTAGGTAATCATAATGGTTTGCAGCTATCTAGAAACTCCAGGAAATCCCGATACAAACTTTCAGAACTTAAACTTAAAACCTGCAGTGATAATCCTTTACCGTTTTGTGTTTAGACTTATGTTTCCGCAGATTCTGCGGACTAAACGTTTCGTATTTGCAGTATTCGCACTTACGCTTTTCTCCCATCATGTGATAAATATCGATGTGTTTTCTCAACCGGAAACTAATATTAAACATACTATTAACGCCTTACATTTAAACCTATAATCGATGCCATGGACTTCGAGCTTGTGCAATGTAAATTTTGTCTCAGTCACGAACTTATCTATGCAAATCTCACACGCAAACTTCGGCGTATGCAACATCTTGACATGAAACCGTAGCTTTAAGAATTGCGTATATTTCTTATCGCATCGTAAGCAGTGAAAATAAGTTCCCACTCTTCTATAATCCTCTGGCCGTAGCACAAACCAGCGTCCTGAAGACAGAAAAATAAATTTTCAGTTCGTCTTCAGTCAGCTTATTCACATCTGTCCCGGCCTTTTTCATCGTAAAAGATTATTTCTAAGTCCGGTATATTTATTCTGTGCTATATATTACAGAATACTGTATTTAATTCCTAAACAGATAAGATTTCTAGATCATACAGAGTGGTATGAAAGTAAATCATAATTTGAAAGCATAATTAAAACATACTTCCTGAAATTGATACAGCGTATCTCAGTTAAAAATCAACTGAAACCTACAGCTTTCTACAAAAAATAACGAGGTGTTATTAGGTATCAAAAGATACAACATAAAAATTCAGTAATAATTCTTTATTATAACAAACTTATTCTCTTCATAAGACAAAATTAAAAACAAGAATGTGATGTTACAATATCAAAGAGCAAAAAAAATTGACGTTCGTTTATCTGTTCACAGGATGATAATGATAAGTATTTTTTAGCATTTCTTTTCAAATGTAGAAACGTAAATTAAATCTAATAAAATAAAGTAAATGTATGTATGTATTTAAATAATATTTGATAAGTTAGGTTCTTTACTTAATTTCAGTTGTTGTACTTAATTTTAAATGCATAAACATATTGCACATTATTATTACATGATCTTAATCATCGCTATTAGTTATATTTTTATTTACAATACACACAATGTAAAATTCTTAATTGTAGCAAAAGCTGTAAATGAATCCTAAAAACATTTTGATTTTTTAAAGCACCAAGAACCCCTTTATTTATTAATTTACTTTATTGATGCTTAAAATCGCAGTGAAATTACAGAATAATTATTATGTTTATACACTGATATTTCGGTCCATACACAATATTTTTAGACTTTTTAGCAATGTTTTGTTCTGTGAAATGTCAAGTGAATTTCTAGAAAAATATACAATAGGAAAGCTATCAAAGACCATAAAGTATCGATGTAACAATCTATAATTAATTATATAACGGTAACAAGGTAGCCTATCACATGAAACCCACCGGACGGATGCATGAAATTTGTATGTGATGTTGATCTTATAAAATGTACCATAAATTTAAAAAATCTATATCAACTGCCTATTATTATAGTCGTTATTATGTACCTTTTATTTAACTAAGGCACGTAATTATTGCATCTCGTTCCATTTTGTATATGAATAAATAGTTTCAAACGGAAATATTAGTAACTATTATTTATATTTATAATATCCGAGGTTCTATGTGCAACCTATGTGTAGTAATTGAAAAGATTACCAAATAAAATTTCAAATCCTTAAAACTTAAATTTCAGGATGACACTTTGTCATACAACACTTCAAAAACTTGGTCACATTTTTACTCTCTTAGATTCGTTTATATCAACCTAAAAATTCACTTCAGGATGGTACTTTGCCATGTGATAATTCAAACTGGCCTTTTGCACAAAAGCTTGGCCACACATCTTGCAAACCTTTCTTCTGTCTCCCGTGTGAATCCTCTCATGAAGATCCAAGTTAGCTTTCCTTAAAAACGACTTTCTACAAAATCTGCAGTGGTAATCCTTCACCGTTTTATGTTTGAACTTATGCTTATACAGGCCCTCGTAGCTAAACGATTCATACTTGCAATGTTCGCATTTATGCTTCTCTCCCATCATGTGATAATTATTTATATGCTTGCGTAACTGAACTCTGGTGTTAAACACGTTATTGCACGCATTGCATTTGAACCTGTCGTCAATGCCATGTACTTCTAGCTTGTGTACCGTAAATCTTGCCTGCGTCATGAACGTTTCACTGCAAATCTCACATGCAAACTTTGGCGTATTGTAGTGCTTCGTCTTGATATGGTACCGTAGCGTTAAGAATTTCGTGTATCTGTTCTCGCAACGTGTGCAGTGATAATCTGTACCTTCTCTTCTATAATCCTCTGGCTGTAGCACAAACTTCTTCCAGCCGCCTGAAGACAGAAAAACACATTTTCAGTTCGTCTTCAGCCAGCCACATCTGCTTCTTGACTTGACTTATTATCCCAAGTATATTTATTGTGCACTATATATTATGTAATTAGGACCTGCTTTGACGTCAAGTTTCGACCATAACTCAATGATTAATGATGGACTATATTCGTATGTTATCTCTAGCTTTAAGAATCAACTCCAACGTCGCCGTCACCCGTCTGTGACCGGGACCTTTCATCTGACATGTTTGTGTATAACGCAACGCAGTGTGCGTTTTGTTTAAGATTTGAAAAAAAAATTTGAAACATTTTGTAATAAATAATTTTAATACGTGAATCATATTCGATTTAAAATAAAATACTCAAGACGATTAAACAACTTTAATTTAGTTTAACACAATAGAGGACAGGCTTATTGAGGGTAAAAATCCGTAAAAAAAATCGTATTACTAAAACATAAATAAAAAGATGCTTAACGCAAAATAAATTCCGGACGTCTTAGAACTATAAATAAATTATAATATTAGTTAAAACTCTAATCTTATATTTTTACAACATTGTATAGGAAAAATTATTCATGAATAGCCGTTATTTGTTGTTTAGTTTAATATTGCACAACAACAAGAAGTTTCAAACAAGACCATAAAAGAATATTCGTACTTATATCCTTAATTGAAGAACTTCCTATTAGCCTTCTACGTCTAGCAATTCAAAAGGCGTTCATATGATATTCCAAGTCCATTTCAGGATGCCACTTTGCCGTACACAAAACTTTGCCATATTTTCTTCCAACTTTAAATTTTAAAAATTCACTTCAAGATCATACTTTGCCATATAAGTTTAAAGAACTTTGTCACATATGTTTCGTCCCTATCCCGTTAATGGTCACTAAAAATTCACATCAGGATGATACTTGGCCATATGAAAATTCAAGCTGGCCTTCTGAACGAACGCTTGGCTACAAATCTTGCAGACCTTCCTCTTGTCACCAGTGTGTATCCTCTCATGAACCACTAAGTTTGCTCTTTTCATAAAGGACTTCTTACAAAACCTACAGTGGTGATCCTTCTCCGTTTTATGTTGAAACTTATGCTGATAAAGACTCTTAGGACAAGACGAGTCACATTTACATTCTTTACAGTTAAGTTTCTCTCCCATCATGTGGTAACTATTTGTATGACTTCGCAACTGTACTGTACTATTGAAGGAACTATCACATTTATCACATTTGAACCTTTCATCAATACTATGTACTTCCAATTTGTGTACTGTGAATTTTGCCTGTGATGGGAACGTATTCTCACACATTTGACAAGTAAAGTTGCCCCAATTGTAATGTTTAGTCTTGATATGGTATCGTAGTTTTCTGATATCAGTACATTTGCTCTCACAGTGTGAACAATGGTAATCAGTACCTTCCTTTCGATAGTCTTCTGGTTGTAGAACAAACTTCTTACAGTCGCCTGAAGACAGAAAAACACATTTTCAGTTTGTCTTCATCGAGGCTATTCACCTCTGTGGCTTTGAAACTTCTTTTTTCTTCTTCTTATTCAAGTGTTTATAAGTCTGTAGTATCTACTGCCCTATATTTGGTTTAACTGTTACACAGATTATAGAAGGTTATAGAGTAATCGAGAAAATAATTATTATTAGTAATCTATCACATCGCTATAAAGTGTTTGATATCTTTTATTACTAAACGTTCGTACGCACACACGCACGCACGTACAAACGCGCACGCGCCCAATTTAAGAACGTTTATTATGGAGTACGGATCAGAAGCTCCTAACGCATGTATTATTAAAATGTTAACCATCGTTGCAGCTCTATGTCTATAAGATAGTCACAGAATCGTAATTTGAATAGAAATAAGTTCAATCAATAAACAATTAAAGTCTAGACACTAGATAAAATAATAATTATTTTGTATTGGTACCGATTTCAATCCTTGATAGTCCAGGATGTCGTAAAAGACGAGAGGATCATACATTATTAAGCCATTAATCTATATCTATCGGCGCATGAATATTCGTCAAACAAAATGCCATTTTACACGTGTTCATACTAGCATAAACAACTTGCGTCATCCATCACCCCACCGCTCGCCTATAAAACAGCCTGTGGCCGTAGTCTTAGGGCATTCTCTCTCCGGCGCTCGAGGCGAGCACGCCTATTGCTCGAGCTTAAGTAATATTAGACAGTTAATGTTAATCATTATTTCTATTTATTTGAATTTATATTTGAATTTATTATAGAACATTATATTTTTAAATTAAATAAATAAATAAATTGAATTTGAATTCAATTAAATAATCTTTATTTAAGCTAAATAAAATGATTTATATTTTAAATGAATTATAGAATGATGTTTTATATTAAGTTATTATTATATTATTATTATTATTTTTTTTAGTATTTTGATTTAGATCTATTAAAGAGGATTTATTATTGATTTAGAGATGTGCTGCCTGAATTTTGATTTATTATTGGTTAAAATCTATTATCTTAGCTTGTGTTGATTTCAGACCAAATAAAGGTTAGCTATGAATAACAAAGGTTTTAATGACTCCGATACCCCTCCTCTTACATATCTATCTATACTCTATACTAATCTATATTAATATTATAAAGCTGAAGAGTTTGTTTGTTTGTTTGTTTGAACGCGCTAATCTCAGGAACTACTGGACCGATTTGAAAAATTCTTTTAGTGTTAGATAGTCCATTTATCATGGAAACTTAAAGGCTATATAACATCACGCTATGATGAATAGGAGAGGAGCAGCAAAATAAAATATTCCAGAAACGGGAAAATTACGCGGGCGGAGCCGCCGGCGACTTCCAGTATATGTATAAAACTGAAGAGTTTATTTGTTTGAACGCGCTAATCTCAGAAAGTACTGGACCGATTTGAAAAATTATTTTAGGGTAAGATAGTTCATTTATCAACTAAGGCTATATAACGTTACGCTAAGATGAATAGGAGAGGAGCAGCAATATAAAATATTGCGAAAACTGCAAAATTACACGGGCGGAGCTGCAGGCGATTGCTAGTATTATTATATAGGTATTATTATCAATATCTGTTCGACTAGCAAGCTTAGCCTAGCCTTACTTCAGTAAATCACTAAACTTCTGTCCTGTTCTTTCCTTCTTCTCTCTACTTCTGTTATACGTTTATTGGCTATTTCTATAAAATAATCCGTAGTAACTCTATATAATAGAGAACGCAGTTACCAAACTCTACTACTAGGTGGCGCTACTAGTCTCTTCGAAACAATATGGTGCGCGAGAATTATTAATTTTAATCAAGACAATGCTCGATTGTCAGTTAATTTTCCACCCAAAAAAATATTTTTAGCATCTTTCAATGGAAAAATATATTAACACTTACTAAAAGATATGAACACGAAAAAAAAACCGATGAAAATATATTAAAAAAAATTACTACAAAATTGTGTTCTAAACACATTAAAATTTAAGATGTGATAGACAATGTAATATAAATGTACAGATTAATAATATTCGATCAAACAAGTAGCGCCATCTATTGAGAGAGTTGCACCGCCATTCTCGTAGTAACAATACATCAACCTACCTTTCTTTTTCTTCGCGTCTGTTTTTGGGGCATCCGGTTCCTTCTCTTCTTTTATCTTCTTCGTTTTTACTTCTTTTACTTTTTTCGGCTTCGGTTTAACGGCTGCTTTGCTTTTCGCTTTGGTATTCTTTAATTCTACAAGTGCTGTGTTATCTAAAACAAAAAAGGTACTTTATTTTTTAACTACCCATTTAGCGCAATGGTTATTTGGCGGACCGCTATTTCCGGCGATGCAGAAGTTAAAATGATGTATATTAGTTTATTTTCTCGGTCTAAGTGTCTTATCTTTGGCACCCACGACACAGTATGAGTGTGTAGCGTCATTTTACATATATTTTTTAAAGCATATAATCGACAAAAGAGCAACAAATCGCCAGTTAATAATCTCTGCCAGCCATGAAAATATTGTACATAACACCAACACATCATACATGCACTGCTTTTAAGACTATGACCAAAACAGGATTTTAGAGGTTTTTATTTCTTTAAAAAAATACGATAATAAATTAGAAGAATGCAATAAAACTACAATCAAAATTCTTACCGTCACTGTCTTCAGACTTCATACAAAAATCATCATCACCAAAGTCATTCATCAGCGAAAAATCATCTCTGGCATCTAAAAAAACGAAAGAAAAAAATTCATAAATGTTTTAAACCCCCTAAAATAAGTTCTTTATTGTTTTTAAATTAATTTGCAAGGCAACTAAAAATAGACCAACTAAAAACACATTAAATTACATCAAAAACTTTTTATGAACTAATTAAGAAGACAATAGTGTACAATTTATAATAATAGTTCATACATTGTCATCATTACATAAGACATAAGATTCCATGCTACGAACATGGATTCCGTAAGAGGTCATCCTATAAATGTTTTATCTGTGTGTGCGTGCGCGCGCGCTGTGCGTGCGTGCGTGCATGCGTGCGTGTGTATGCGCGTGTTACTTAAGTTAAGGTTACTGCTTCATTGTGACTCTTTACATTGTAAACATGGAAATACATTGAAGTTAGTACCCTAGTATCTGGTACATACTAAATTTCTTTTAACTTGTCGTATTTGTCACACAGTTTTACGTAAACCTTGTTACGGAAATCACACATTTTCATGTCATTCACACTTTTCCAGCAATGTTTCTGTTACCATTCACAAAAACTGCTTTGAAGATGTTTGTGTTTTGAAAAAATAAGACAAGTTAATAAAAACTGACTATACAAAGGTATCCTATCGTAACAGTTTCTATGAAACTTATGAATGATTGTATTGATTGTTGTTACAATTCACTAGTACTGGTAAAAGACAAATCAATTAATATTAAGAAGCTTACCTGACTCTGATAACTCCTCTTTAACAGTGGTATTTAATCCTACACCTGTAATTTTAAAAAATGCCTGTTTAAATAACACTCCCTTCTAAATGTCTATAAGAGTGTTCAAGTATACACAAAAAAAAATTGCATGAATAATACTTGAATGGCCCCTATGTTTTTTAATTCTATGTAAAAGTTTAGTGGAGTAAAGCCAAATACTATTGGTAAACATTATGTTTTGTCCTTCATCAATAATGTACCAATTTAAAACTGTCAATATTGTTTAAATTAAAGCCTTAATAATAAAATACATGAAACCCACCTTTATTTTCACTAGCAGTCCTTTTATATATTTCCATAAACAATATCTCACATTTTTTTACTTGATTTTTGAAGAGATATGCATCTTGCACTCTCTTTATACACTTTTTGCATATTTTATATGTCACTACACATAGCGGGCCTGGTACAGGGGTGACCTTAAAAAATAATAAAATTAATTTCTACACAATAATAAGCTTTAAGTGCACATATACGTTTAATGGTTAGAGTTATATATCTCCTATATAAATAAAAATATACTATGTAAAGAGCAAAAAAGTCAGCATTGACTAGCCACTTAAATTTTCAAATGTTTTGCTACGAGAATCATGATTATCAACAATGTTTGGGAACAACTTAATACCAAAAAAGTTACAAATGATATGAGAGACAACCAAAAAAGAGCACTAGCATATATTATAGACATTGTAAACCAATTACTCAAAGTTAGGGTTTCTATAAACTAACTGCTTCAGACATAAACTTTACAGAAAAATATTTCTATTATTATTATTTTTTATTGTGATGTTTCTTACTATAGTTACCCATTGCATACATCGTGTAACGACTGGCTCACTGGCTGTTGCGTGTGTAAAGGTATAAACCATCAATAAATCTCACCTCTATATTAAAACAGTCCTTTATCATATCCGAGTACACTTCCTCCACTTCATCGTTCAAATACGGCTGGGCAAGATCAGCAAAAGAACCCTCAGCATGGCAGCATCGACACAGGTCTTTATTTAAATTTAAGTTTTGTAGGGTCATATTTAAAACAATTAAT
>LGAG01000279.1:360063-394812 GCA_001278395.1 Lerema accius | reverse complement strand
ACTTTACCTTAAAAAGTTGCCACTTTACCGACTTATAAGAAATTATATTCCCAAGCTTATTTTTTATAATAAAAAAACAACGTTATGTTACGCGTTGTTTGATCCCCCCTCCCCCTATGTAACGCATCATAACATTAATTCATGAATGAGTTCTTAAAATATAAAATAAAGCCAATAATCACCAGGTTTTTCCAACATCTGATCTAATTTGCCTTGTAGTCTGTTCACCTTGTCTTTCAATGCCTGTTGTAGACCATTATGAGTGCCCGTATCCTCAGACGGTTGTTCCTCTAATACAGTATTGTCTAGTACGGGTAATGAAACATTATCTTCAACTTGAGCTTCATGTATAGGTGAACCTGGAATTGAGGGCATTAAATAATATTTTTTTTTATTTGGTTTTATACAGAAAAATATAGTGTCTTCATTGGGAAATGTAGATCTAAATTAACTTTTTAGAACCATTTATTTTTTCATTACCAATGCTATATATTTAGCTCAATTATTATTAATTAATGGCCATCTTGCAAACAAAAAAGCATAAATAGTGGTGAAGCCATATTGGAACAATACAACCACAAATACTAAAAAGAAAAAAAAAGAAAAAAAAATAAGAAGATACAAAAAAAAATTCGTAAAAATCTATTAAACAGTTCATTGGAGTTCAAATTTTTTTAACAGCATTTATGGTTGAACAGTTCTAATGTGGCTTACTAAGTATATATATAATGACATGGTAATAATAATACCTTGACATGACGTTTCATTTCTGTCATTCTCATCCTGGTTTTCTTCATTGTCTTCTATCTTCACTTCTACCTTAAGATCCAGATCGTCAGCAATACTGTCTGTAATTTATTCATTAATATTTAAAAAACTATTTTATTTTAATTTATAGAGCAATAAATAATAATAATTCATCCATAAATATGTAGTAATCAGCCACTTACCATCTTTACCTTCTAGCTTTGCTTCCAAGAATATCTCCTCAGATTGAAGCACCTGACTTCGGAAAGCACTTGCTTCTCGAAGCCTCAATACACAAGTCGCACATATACACGAGTCCTTCTCATCCCCATCTAGGTGGGAAAGCTGAAAATAACCAAGGTGGCTTTATTGGTTTGCTAAATAAATCATCTAGTTTTGAAGATATAATATTCATCATAATTAATGTAAAGTATTAATACTAGAAGGTTAGGACTTTGGTGATAATATTAGTAATAATATGCTCTACATAAAAAAAATATTTCAAAAATCTTAAGTGCATTTTGTGTTCTAAAGACGAGCCGCTAATACTATATACAAGAAATACATAATTAATTTTATTAAACCAAAGTAGTATTTTACCTATGTATGAAATGTAAGGGAATTTCACAACACCTAGACATAATTGTTGGAAAGTTATTAATGATTTAATCACGTAATTATTACGATAAATACTTACAAGTAAACCGAATACATCCATAAACATATCCGAATAAACTTCCTTATTGCCCATCCATTCGTATTCTGCAGTCATAAGTCTACATTTCTTTATGTGTCGGCACCCTCTACATAACGCCGGGTCTACTGTAGGACCTTTGTTTTTCTTTAACACTTCTGTAGCCTCCATGTCACTCAGAAATATCAATAAAACGTAAAATAATTGTTAAATTAGATATCGATCACGAACAACACTTACACCTACAAAAAATATGTTTCAGTTATGTCATTGTCAATTCAATTGTCAACTTGTCATTGCCTTGCCTTGTCAATTTATTCACGTAATCGTTTTTTTTTAAATAAAGTTTATGGCTTGGATGCGAGTTCTTTAAGCCAAAACGCCATCGATTGGTATTGCTTTGCACAGACTATGATCATCATTATGTATAGTGTGCTTCAGGCTACAACAGAAAAGCCTCCTTATTATGGGGTGTTGCACACGACGGACTTTAACCACTTCAACTTTCTTCGCACTTTGCGGCTTACTTATTTTGGGACATAATAACGTATAAAGCTACACAAACGCAAGTAGAACGCGCTTTAAACGTACGTTTCTATCAACAATCAATCATCTATGGAAAACACGAGTCGTGTGTGCGTTTAAATAACATCGTATGCATAGGCTCTATAAAAGCCGCGAAATTTAAATTATTTAAAATATTATTGGCTTCAGCAATATTCGGAGCCTACGTAATGTATTCGTTACTTAATTACTAATTGCCATATAGAAGCTTAAAATGTATGTCATCGTGGTATACACGTTGCTTGAGACTACATCAAATACAGTTTATCCAATAAGTTCTTATTTATGCAATTTACAATGTGGATAAACAAAAACGCATAATTTTTTTAAGTTTCTGTATAAAAAAATCATATCTTCAATCTGCGATCGTATGTTGGTAGTTTCATTTAGTTAAGAAATCTAAAATTTAAATTAACAAAATCAGATAATTGAAACATGTGGAATACCATAAGATTTAATTTATTACAAACTTAATAAATTAGCTTACCTTACAAACATCTAATTATAACTTATTAAATTATCATATAAAATCTATGTATACACTTTACTTAAAATAGTATTGTGATGTACGTTAAAATTTTATTCTCGCAATAAACGAATAATAAAACTAATAATTTCAGACATATACCAGGCACAGACATCCAGCATGGAATATCTTTGTACTATAATATTTCAAGCGTGTTTGCGACTTCATGTGGACTGTCTTGATAGATTTCTCTTATAAAGCCACCAAATCAAAACCAATTAGGTATATCTATATTAGGTGACTTCACCTCAGAATTATTGTCTTGGTGAGCAATAAATGCATTACAATACAATTTTATTTGTATAAAAAGAAACTTCAGAGCAAAAAATATATAGACTCGGTTTTCGAACGAAAAAAGGGTAGTCGAAAAAACATAACGTAATTAACAACGATAACGATTTACGGCATATTGCTCGGCAGACCGTGCTGGGTGACGTATGTCAAATCGTAAAAAAAAATTACCTAACTTTTTGGTTCTATAAATTTTTTGCCTGAAAAAAAACACCTAATTCATTCACTCGACTAGTCGCCAATGTTTGGAAGCCTCTGAACGAATGAAAAATTATCCTTCATTATTTTCATCTCTTCAGTTCATTCTACAATATAAAAAATTATCAAAATGCATTGTATTTCAGTGATCAAATTATAATAAATGCAAATTGCATGTTAAAATAAAATTGTATAATTACAATATTGGTAAATGTGATGCATTTATTGTAATATAAACATTAAACAATCTTAGCGTATAAAAATTCAGATCTTCGAAACATTTTAACAAACTTGTGATGTGGAAAAATATACCTTCAAAATCGCTTAATTTTACATCATAATGTAAAAAAATATATATTTATTGCACACACACAAACTGTACTTTTTAACGACGATCACGTACATAATTTAACTATGCAAAAATATGTTTAAGAGATCTATACAAATTAGTCTATACCATGACTGCCATACAGGGCATAGGCAATAATCTATAATAGCTAAGCATTATCTGAAGAATTAGGCAAATAAATTAGCATGTCCTAATCCTTCTATATTTCCTAGACACTCCTACTATTGGTATGGAAATAGGGTTGGGCCAAAACTATCTAAATATCCTAAAATAATGTTATTTAATTTAGCAGAATAATTTTTTTTAACAATTTTGTTATTTTTACCAAAAATTCAAAATTGCTTACCATAGAACATGTATGAACATCATTCTCAATGTTTTGCCATTTTGTATAAAAATCAACGCAATCTTTAATTAAGTAAAGACGACTTAATTACTCTGTACTTGTTGTCGGTTCACTTGTGTCGTGTGCGTTTTGTTATTGCATGATTTTTTGTATAAGCTTATTTCATAAATTGAAAAAAGTCAGATGTTAAATAAACTTTTTTTTACGACAGAAATAATATTTCCCGACAGACGATATAATATTTTCTAATCCTTTTTTTTAATAAGCTTTTGTTCGAATCTGCGAAGTTGAAATTTCATTTTCGTATAAGGTAAAAATACATTATGAACTATAATATAGGCATGTACCAATTAATGAGGGCTATTGGAATATTACAATATGCTTTAAATATGACTACCTATTATTTGTATTGGTTAAATGTGGGCGTTTTGGCAAGGCACAGATTTTCATTTATTGATATGGAATTAATTAATGGAGATCGCTTAAAACGGCTACTCTATTCCATAATACTCAACAGTACTCAATATCTATACTTAATTGTTAGTTTCAATCAATAATTAAAGTTACTGACTGAATAAATAAATACACTTAAAAAAAATCCTTAATCTCGCTGGCAATAATGGAAGATCTATCATTGAATACTAATACATACTTATACTAAGATATTGAAGTTACTCCATTTATTAAAGATCTAACTACAAGACGTAACCAATATATACTTACATCTCTCTCACACACGTATAACTCAAATTAGTGTTCGAAAGAGACGCATATAGTAGCATCTGTTTGAGTTATAATTTTTCTGCAATGGAGTAATGAAATAATCTACTATTTATCAAAAGTAACATCCGTCTATGTCACATTCAGGATGGTGGCTCTTTATATGTGATTTCAAACTCGCATTCTGTATAAAGGCCTGTCCACATATATGACATCTGTACCTTCTATCGTTAGTATGGGTCCTTATATGGTACTGTAATGACTTCAATCTGGGATAGCTCTTATCACAGTAGTCGCACCTAAAGTTTCGCTCCCCTGTGTGAGTTGCCATATGTTCTTTTAACCGGGAGGGGAGGTAGAACCTTTGGTCACAATACTCACACTGATGTTTGAGTACTTTCTGATGATTACGCCTTTGATGTTCTGTCAATGTTTTCTGCCTGTTATAAACCTTGTCACACAAGTTGCAAGGATACGCCCTCTTCTGTCCATGTGCATCAGTCAAATGCTTGTTTTTCAACGCATAAGACATGAAGCATTCGTCACAACGTGGACACCTTATAATAGCTTTCTTCTTATGAACGATGTCCACATGCATATCCTTGTAATGATTTGATTTGAACACTTTCCCACAAATCTCACATGTGTGCCTCTCATCGTCCTTATGCCGTTTCAAATGAGCATCCAATCTCGGCTTCTCCAAGAAGCAAACACCACATATATCACAGGTATAGTTGCTGAAATGTTCCACCATATGAGTGTTTAACGTATTGAAATCTTCAAACACATCTCTACACATTACACACACCAAATCGTTCCATGTAAGTCTGTATAGAAGCATCTTATCCGGAGCTTCAAAGTAAATCTTTTTCCCGTGTATCTGATCCACATGTTGCTTGAAAGTTTCCAGATCGTCTATCTTAGCAGGACACAGCCTGCAATCTATCCGAGTAATGTCAATCTTGGGCATTTTCTTGTAGCCCATTAGGAGTTGAAATGGCTTTGTGTCATGGGACAATGTATGTTCCCGTAAATCCTCTGGTTTAGGATAGTAATCTTTACAATAGAAGCAGTAGTAATTGTTTCTTCTATTCTTGAAGGGACACACATAGGAATAATGGATGATTGTGAGCAAGTTCTCCTCAGACATACAATCCAGGTCCCGGTCATACGTATTTTTCTTTTCTACGGGTGGTTTTTTGACAACTTTCGGTTGCTTTGCTACTGTGGATGTGCCTGAAAAAACATGATGTAGTTAATCATACACAGAAACTTGAACCTTATCCTTTACATATTAAAAACAAGTTCATAATGCATGCTGTGGTAATCTATAATTAAGACATCATAAGGCCACAATATTTCTTTATATATATTTGCACTATAATTGTCATGTAAAACTTATTGATTATTCTTTAAGTTAAATATGGATATAATAAACACTTGGACATTTAAACCCAAACTACTTTTGTATAACCACTTTGCCAAGTTCGTTACCCCGTAAAAAACAAACAAATAAATAGTTCAACTCTCCAGTGCTTACAAACGAATAAAATCAATCAATATCTCGTAATATTCAATGTTTTGTAAGCCCATACCTGCTTTATGTTTCTTAGCCGACTTCTCCTTCTTGGTTCCGTTGACTTTCCCTTTCTTCTTCTTAGATTTCCGTTTGATAGGCTTGTCAGAATTGGATGAGGAGTCAGAATAGCCATTATCATTCAAATCTTCATACGTATGGTCGTCCATTGGCTCTGGCAGAGGCTGGGGTGGTATTAGTGCTGGGTCTTCTGCCTTCGGTTTTACATCTAGATGGAAACAATATTAATATTATATCTGCCAAGTGAGGATTAGGCTATAATGAAAAGATAACTCAATAACCTGTGAATTAGTAGTTAGCTTGTTAAGTCTGACTATTCGCTATTTTCCTATACAATACGTTATATGAATTTATATAGGTTCAAGATGGACGGACAAAGAGACATAGCGAATCTGTAAATGTTCCGGTCCGATTTTTGGCATGCATAATGATTAATGGTGTCTTAGATTAAATATGTTGAATAAATTTTAAGTAAAATTTATAAATTTACCTTCAGGGATGTCATAGCCGGTGATGATGACGTCATCATGGTCTCTGCCGCCTATGGAGTTGTGGTCGCTAGTGTCGTCTTTAGGCTCTATTTTGGGTTCGATGGTGGTGGGCTTTTTTGCATCTGAAATCATTAAACAATTAAAAATAAAGCTCGGATTAGAATAAAAACAGTAGGATTAATTTATAGTCTGTAATTGGCTACAGCTTTAGCTATGGTAGGTCATCTAATTCTCATATTTGTGATATTCATACATTTGTTCAGTATACGCGAAATAATGGTATTAAAATTAATTATAAAAAAATACCAAAATAATGATGAGTAACTATTTAATCTTTTCAATGTCTGACTGTTTTCAATATCTGTTTGTCTAGAGAGCCAGGTCTGCTTTACAATGTCATGCTGCTTATTTCTATAATTAAGCCTTCAATCCGTAAAATTATATATCACCTTCTCCATCCCGATCGCCCAGTTTGGAGTGTAGGAATAGCTCTTCACACTGCAAAACCTGCGCCCGGAACGCGACAGCATCTCTTAGCCGCACCACACAAGTGGCACAAACTCCACAATCCCTTTCCTCATCAACATGTGATAGCTGCAAGAGGAATAGAACCAAGTCTACAATTAGTAGAAAAAATTATATTGTGCTCAAGATTGCTCAGTTTATATAAAGTACTGAGAGATAGAGTATCTTAAATATTTAATGTTATTTTTTTTAAATAATAGGTACACCTTCTTACGACATTAAAAATTCATATGACATACATACAATTTGAGCCGCACTGTATATCAACCACAGGACCCATCCATTACTGTCAGAAAATACGAATAAAAAAAAAAACAAACGTATAACGTATTCGGACCCGACTTCACGAATGTTATTTCTTATGCCTTCGCAATGCATTTGTTCATGATTTGTCGTCTCAATTAAAGGAATTAATGAAATAATTATAAATTACGTAGGTACTTACCAGAATACCGAAGCAATCCATGATCATATCAGCATAGACCTCTTTTTGCTGCATCCACGTATACTCTGAAGTCAGAATTCTACATTTTTTGATTGCCCTGCAACATCTACACAGTCCTGGGTCTATAATCGGACCGTTGTTTTTAACAGTACTCATTTCTCACTTTTATGATATAAACCACACTTTGTTGAAGTGTTTTTTTCTTAATGTGTCTTCATAGTTACTTTTAACGCAGTAAAATACAATTTTAAATAAGATTGAATTATAAGTAACAAGATTTCTAGTAAATAAAATAACTAGATAAAATACATAATACAATACAATACAAGATACAAGCCAAACTAAACTAAATAATGCACAGACTAGAAAAGAAAGAAAGAAAACATAGAATAAATTAATACAGATAAAGTATGTGCGGATTGATGCATAGAACATAATAGACCGTAGTCAGACCATAGCAATTCTTTTTATTTTTTTGTCCCGTTGGTGTCCCTGTTCGTAACTCTATTTTTTTTGTACTTCTTACCTATGTATTTGTATAGTCTATGCACACTTTTCTATTGTTATCTATAGTACTATAGTGCTCTTGTCTTTTTGCATGTGGTGTGGCGTAAAATTTTGGGTCCGAGGCTCAGCGCTGAAAGAAATAAAATAAAGAAAATTAATCTGTGCTTGTGATAGGCAATCGTTAAATTAGTTTTTAATTTAAAATATTTATTATTGCTGAATTGATTGAATACAAGACGTTGTTATGGATGAGGTGAAATTAGAAGTTCATGGTTACTTTTTGTTAGATAAATGTAAATGTTGCTTGGGCGATGGCCTTTTAAAGGATTTATGGGGAGAATATTGTGAGGATGGTGAAAAGGAGATTTACGGAGAGATGCTGAACGAATGTTTTGGCTTGGCAGTAAGTATAAACACTACATTTTATTGATTGATAAAAATCTAAGTCAGCCATATTTGTTTTAACCGCCAATAAATTTTTAAAGATGTTTGTTCATCAACTATTCAATTGAGACACGTCCATCCCTTAATTTGAAGTTTGTTATTTCTCACTGTTGATTTTATTCCTAAACACGATTATAATAGTATAAATCTTCTAAATAAGCCCTGTTTGTTCTAGCAATACGTGCAATTTAATCCTGAAAATGTAAGTTATGCTGAGAAAATATGCGAATCCTGTATCTGCAGACTCCGCGACGCTTTGGAGTTCAAACAAGAAGTGGTTGCATGTGGACAGTTGCGGCTCGACTATCTGAACAATGGTAAGTGTCAAATTAAAATTCCTATACTATGTTTTAAGGTTAAAACAATACTAATAACGGCTCTACTTTCCATTAGTTACCACCTCAGATTGAGCTGAAAATTTGTGGGGACCCCCCATCCTCCCTCTATAAATCTGTGTTATATATCTGTGTGTGGTGTGTGTACGAGTGTCTGTGTATGTCTATGTGTGCATCTCTGCGTTTACTATATAGGGTAATTTCGCCTGTTCGCGTCCATTTAGTATCTTTGAAGGAGAAAATAAAAATGACCCAGTACTAGTTTGAATGTAAAATTTATGTAATGATTTAATTATATGGTCTACTTTAAGGTTAACTTACAGTTTTGTTCGAAACTTCGTGTGTTTTATTTACAAATTTCGAAAACAGGCATTTTCCACACTTTGTGTCCATAAAATTCAAATTACGTCCACCCATGGACCATTTGGCGTCCACCAGCTTAGAAAAGGGGACATATTTTTAAAATAATATAAAGAAAGATTAGATTTTAAGAACTTTTTTAATTAAGAACATAGATATTTAAAAATCATCATTATCATCATTAATAAATCAATTTAAAGAAAATAAAAACACTTATTTATTATTCTCAACATAAATAGAACATAAAAATAAAAATAAAAGTAGGTAGAAAAGGTTCCACCTTTATAATAAGTAATAACAATTATTATAATATGTCAACAATACTAATAATCAGTTCTGTTAATTTTACTCATAAATTACGAGGAATATTATAATTTATTGTTTTAGCTAAAGATCAGTCTTGATTAAACATAAGTTTTTGGCTATCGTACAGTAACAAAACAATGCAATAATTTTAATTAATGACACAAATCACATTCGAAAGACTTATCTTTGGCTTCTGAATAACTTAATCCTACAAATCGCGTGCATTTCAGATGATACCATCTAATACATTTATCACAGCCAATGTTTTTCTCATTGTCGTCTTCTACATCTGAAATTAGTATATTGTCACATTCAGCACATTTTGCTCGCTCCATGGCTGGTGAATTTTCTTTTTTAAAATTCGACTTGAAGAGAGTGTATCTTGTTTTTACGTTTCAAAGTAGTTTTACGACGTTTTAAAGTTTTTTTGTTGTTGTTGCTTCTCTATCCGTTCTAACTTTCTTTTTTTATTGCTGCTTGCTTATCGCTTTTGATCTTCACTTTATCTTCATAATACTTTCTCCAAGCAGTAGAAGATATGGCTGCTGGAGTTCTTTTATTATCTTTTCTTGGTTTATTGGTAATTTCAGGCAGCATCAGATGGTCTTTAAAAGGATCAGAGGTTTTCTTTTCGCCAACAACTGCTGAAGTGGAAGTGGGAGTTGATGTAACATTTTGTAACGGTAGAATAATAATATCACCTAAGGACACGATAGAGCCGACGTCGAAATTGCTGGAAAGATAAAAGGTTGAAAGAGACATGTGAGAGAGAACAAATCGTTTTTGTTTGCATTAAGTATTTATGCAGAATCATCTGGATATACTATGATTTCATTGTAGTCAGTCAAAGAAGATGCTAGATTTCTATTACTGGTGGTTATTTTTGATGTGCAAGGCTCAGCTAATTGTTTTGGTTCAGAATGTATTATGGCTGAAATTGTTTGAATATGTAAGGATCAGAGTTAGGTTCATCATTTTTATTTTCGGTATCTTCGTGTAATGAAGAAATGGTTATTTCTTTAGTTGTATCCAATTCGCAATTAATAGGACTGAAAATAGTACTATTTTGTTCTATTGAAAGTTCCATATTATGTGACCTCTCAGATTCAGTTTCGATAGAAATCTCGGCAAATCCTACTTCTGCGGGGAGAGACTTTTTCAAATTATTAACAGCTTTCGTAATGGTTCGAATGCAAATATTTTTTTCTTTTAATGTCGGCTTCAGGTGTTTTAAAACTTTTAATGTCCGAGTGAGAAACATCTTGTGACTGCTGATCAACGGCCTGTACATTTTCCAAAGTATTTCTTACACATTTAGTGTAATCTGGACTATTTGCATCGAATGGGTAAAGGCCACACCGCTTAAACCCATTTTTGATGTTATCGGACATATTAGGATGTTTTAATGTATAATTTAACAATGTGCAAAAGTTAGTTTTTGTGACGGCAGAATTCAAATTTTCTGTTTTTGACAGAAATGCGTGGACTGTAGATTTCCAATAAGTTTTTAACGGTGCAAAAACGCTAACATCAGCTGGCTGTAAAATATGGGTGGTGTTGGGCGGAAGGGCATATAAAATAATTTGCATCTGTTGACATATCGTTCTTAGTATTAAAGACATATGCGATTTATGCCCATCTACGAGTAGAAGAACTGTTTTTTTATGTTATTTTCAACTAGCCATTTATGAAACCCATTGGTGATGTATTCAAAGAATATATCTCCTCTCATCCAACCAGTCTCTCATCTGCCCAAGCACCATTCTTGGGGCATACTAGTCACTACAGCTTTTGGTGATCTAATGTATGGAAACATGACACAAGTTGGACACAATATCTCCATTCGCGCTAAATGTTAGTAGCACCGTAATGTTTTCCTTTTCATTACTTGGCTTTATTTGATATAAGTTCTTGAATGCTCTTGGACCTAAAACTTTTCCTGTCTTTGGACAAAGAGCAAAACCAGTTTCATCCCCATTGAAAATTCTTTTCGGATCACTCAAAATATCTTTTTGATGTATACTGTCTAAATATTCTTGTAATTCTTTAAACCACAATCTGATCGACTCTTCTGTGACTTGGGCTCTAGCTTTATTAATGCCGCTTTTTAAGTGATATTTCTTTATTTCTGACTAAAAATTTTTCAAACAACTTTTGACCTGGGCGATCATATTTGAATTTATTTTTAAACTCTCCGTTTCGAATTATTTTCTGAACAGTATCCAATAACTCCTGTTTTTTTTTACTGGAAATCCACATTTGGAAATGTTAAGTAACCACTCAACTACCTTTTTTTCACCATCTATTCCTAATGCTGGTTTTGGTCCCGGTTTCTTTACTCCGTCTGGTCTTCGCCCACTGATTTTATCCAATATTGTTGTCTTGGGAATATGATATTCTTTGCATATTTGTCTTATCGATTTCTTTTTTTTTCTGTCGTCATTTAAAGCTTTCTTTAATAGAGTAGGAAACGGAAACGTCTTGAATGGGTAAACTATTTCTAGCCTAGATAAAATATAATAAGTTTGCGTCTATGAAATAATAGATGGCGCTATGAGTAACAAAATTGCTACCATAAGATTTATTATTTATTTTTAATTTAATTTATTATTAATATTTACTAATATTACAACACTTCTAATAATGTTTCAAAATTGTCCTTTTTTTGGATTCTTACTCTTCTCCTCCATGATTCCTCTGCCAACCAATCTTCAAAATTACTTTTATAATTCGCCAGTTGGAAGCGCCTCTTCAAGCCACGCCAATAACTTTCTATTTGTTGCGTGTGTGTCCCATCTGGAGCGACGAATCTGATTTCTGGATCGCTATGGTTAACTTTTTTATGTATATAGCCATGTTCGGGAACGCAGTCATATGCTCTCCAAAAATCTGTGTGGATTGTAGAGCCTTCCCGAACATGTATCTTAATAAGTGTTATAAGCATATCTGCAGATCTCTCATTGTTGGGACACATTTCTAGGCGTAACTCATCGCTTCCATCTTCTACCATACCGATGACCCAGTGGCCCTCTATATGTCGTCCTGTATTGTATTTTCGCTTTCCAAATTTCCACTCGTCTATCTGCACTTTTTTTCAGGTCCACCGGCTTCAGATCATCGGCTGATCTTTTTGGTGCTCTAATTCATATATTACTATAGTTTCTCGACAATATGAAAACCAATCGGCTATGGTTGTTGTTGTTAGAATTTTCTTTTTTCCAAAATGTGCGGTTTCTCGCTGTACAGTATCGTAAAGCATTTTATATGCAAACATATACATTAATTCAAATATTGTAGGCGTACCTGATGAGCTAGGGACATGTTCTAAAACAATTGTCAAGGTATCACAATCCGTAATAGAATTCGTCGTATCTGTACACGGAATTTCTTGGATATTTTTTTCGGAGATGACTGGATTCCCTATACGCATTTGATCCAAAATGCGGTTTCTTTTATGGACAAGTGTAGTAGAGTAGTGTTGTAGAGCGATAACGACACGGCCTTACTGCCGTTTTTTTGTGTTCTTTGGACACTAGTAATTGTCTTTGGATCAAAACCCGTGGAGAGAACAGTCACAGGTTTTGTATCCTTCCACTGAATATAAGCTGTTGTGCCCGTGACAGTGGAAACACGCCATTTACTAGCGTGTTTTTCCATGCAATTTTTTCTCTTTGCTACTATTGGCAGGCCTATTCAGTCTGTTCTTATTGTTCCCTTGCTGTATATTCCTCTCAGGTACAGGAAGTGCATCAAAGCTACTGACGTAAAAATTGTCAAATGTGACGTGACAGCCAATTTTATGTATCGCTTCTGTGAGCCGTAGGACATCGTTAGGACCTGTCTTGACCCAAACCTTATAACCCCGTTTTACAGGTTTCAGGAGCATGTACTGTTTCAGTGAGGATCTTCCCTTAAATTTAACCGTAGACTCATCTACAGATTGGGACTTCGAGACAGAACATTATTTTATGAACCGGTCGTTCAAAAGCTTTATGAGAGCACGCAACTTGTATAATTTATCACACCCTGGTAAATTTTGTTTTGGCATCTTGGAATTGTCGTTTAGATTAAGACACTCCATCAGTTTCTTGTACCTTTTTAGGGGCATGGTGTCTGCTATTTGTTGGACATGGTAAAGGGGATTAGTGGACCAGTATTGAGTTTCTTCGTGTAAAGGGTGTAAAGACATTAACATGATTCTTGCTGCGTCAGAATATTGTGACAGTGACTTACGTAACAATTGAACAGCCCCAAATAGCGGCAACCGAAATTCATGATCTTTAAAAAAATTTAAACTGTCCAGCTATTGTGGTACCTACATCATAATATAAAAACTGTTGTTAATTTAAATGATTAATAAAGGTGATATATCGAATAAAAATTAAAAAACTTACCAAAAGAATCGTGTGTACGAAAAATTTTTCGCTTCTAAAAGTTGGCAGCTCACGATTTCGCATTACAATATTTATTTTGGCAAAAAATCGTTTACTATTACAGAAGTGCATCGGAAAAACTTTCTGATTGGTTGATTTAAAATCAATACTAGCGCCGCCGTGACAAAATCTCGAAAGCTCGCTTATGAAAAGCAGTTAGCCGTGACTTCATTACAACCATCAATAGAAAGCGATTTGGCCATCAAAAACTTCTGCACATTTAGGAAGATTCAATATAATTTCATGAAATATTTGTAATCACTTTCGCTATCAGAAAATGTTTTTGCACATTTCAGACAAGTGATCCACTATTAAAATGGATGAAAGTCACCTGCAACTGATGTTAGTCAATCTTTAAACTCAGTCATCTTCTCCCATTATTCACAAAAAAAATGTCGTTCTAAAACTTAAATCGAGAACCATTTACTTCTGTTCCCGTTAATTCGAACCAGCAACCCATCTCTAAAAAAAATACAAGTCTTATGTAAACACAGCTTTACAATTTAGAGAACATCTGTTCTAAAAAAAAAACTAAATGTCAACTTTATATTTTGTAGGTTAATGAATCTAGACACTTTACAAACTCATCTTAATAAACTTTAACTGTGAAGTCGTCGTCGTATAATCAGTTTTGCAAACTTTTTCCGCCATGCGGTCACTGTACGTATCACGTTCGTTGTCGTGCGGTGTCGATCTTTTCATTCCAATGAAACGATGAATCTTGCTCGGAGATTCGTATCCCGATCCTGATCCTTATCCCGGATGAGCTCCCGATTTTGTAGGGATGGTGGGCAAATTAAACGGCGTTGCATATTCAATCTAGGGGTTTTTATTTCGGTTTTTCCGTCTTAGAATTACACTCACAACCATCCCTCGTCTTTCGTTCCGCAAGCCCCTGTCGCCATCTTATTTTTTCTTCACCTTACATACTGGCGTCTCTTTCTTTCTTCACCACACATACGTCTTCTCATCTCTTTCTCACATACGTCGTCCACAAATTACAAACATACCATAACACACGTCTTACTTTTTTAAATTAATGAATTTATACAAAAAGTAAAGATATTCATTCATACATCCCACATTTATATTTGGTAACCCATTAAAGGGCCTCTATCATTAGGCAGTTGCAGTTCATTAATAATATATAACTGCACCTGTTGGCGAGGCGAGGTGTTTATTCGTTTCTCACAAGGGTACCACCAAAAAGATGTTCAATCCCGTAGTGGGGCACTGAAGATATGTTGACGGTGCCGTCTGAAGGATGCACCAAAGAATGTTAACTGATGGGGGTCTGAGGGTTCCCGTCCTTGGTCACTGAAACTGTTTATGCTCCTGGCTCGCTCTCTTCGTAGGTCGACCAAGATGTTAGTGATTCTGAAGGTCTGAGTACTGACTCCTCGTGGACTGATAACACAAAGATATTATTCATGGGCCACCATATAAGCCTTGAATCGTCGATAAGATTTCTGAGTAAAGATTAAAAACACTGAACTTCTGAATTGTACTGATGTTATATTTTCCTTGGTAGAATTTTCTTCTTAAATTACGCCACTGGCTCTCAATTCTTTAGGTGTGTGTTCCATCTAACCCGATTGAGGGATTTTCAAGATCGGATTGGTTGACAGTTTTGTGGGTATACCTATATTCCGATAAACAATTATTCCACGCTAACAGTCTGTATGAACGATTGATCCGTGTGCCACATGCTTCTGAATAATTGGTATTAAAACTTCTGCCGAGCGTACATTTTGGCGACTAAATTCCAATCTCAACTCTAAATTGTTATCTTCGATCATACCCAATACCCAGTAGCCTTCTATGCATCTTCCTTTGTTGTATTTGGTTGTTTCAAATTTACTCTCGTCTATCTGTAGCATTTAGCCTGGCCCTCCAATCTGCGGTCTCATTTCCAAGTTTTCTAAATAATTTATAACTATGGTCTCCCGACAATAATTGGAGCTGTTTCTTGTTTTTGTCATCTAAGCGCCTTAGCCCTTTTCTAATTATTATTAAACCACAGATTCTACCACATTTCTGTGAACAGAACTGCATTCATTTTTTGTCTGGTAGTACTCGTATACTGCATTCATGACAAAAGCAGTACATTAGTCTAAAAAGACGCTACTGGTATTCTTGTATTTTCAAACCAAGTACTAATGCTTCGAGAAATTCCTGGCTTTCTACACTTATTCTTGTAACAGGCAAAGCTGCCTACTGGGCCTGTGTTACATACAGACATGTTTTTCTTATGTTGAAGGCACAATCTTGCTTTCAGTATTTATCCTTTTTCTTCCGCAAATGAAACACATTGCTCATAGATTCTTATTTCTTATATGAATAATGATACGTTCTAAGTTCCACATCATTCTCATTTTCTCCGAATGTAAACGACGACAAGTATGAGGAAGCGAACTTGAACAGGGCTGCTCGTCACAAAACGGATGTTTTGCTACTCACACGGAACAAATTAAAACGGGATCGGTGCCACTGGTTCATGCAGCGGATGGTTCGTAAGAGTCCAACGCCCGCGACAAAATACTAGTTGTAAAGGGCGAAACTCACTCACTCACTGTAGTCCCACACCCGCGTCACTTCACTATCACTAATCGTAGCAGGTGGCTCACAAGAGTCCAACAGCCACACACTTCACTGGTACCGACGTCAAAAAGTGGAGTCTCCATGATAACAGTGGTACTCACCGAATATTCTTAAGTGCGATCACAATCTATGCTCTCAAACGTGAGTATAGACGATAAATGAATAAGCTACAATAGCTGTCGATTTTTGAAAACAAATTGGCATATTATCCGTCAGTGGCACTGAAAGTCAAGGTTGCGGTCGTATTTGAACCGACAGTAACATGAAATTCAAAGATGAGTTGTCGAAAGTGTCATTTAAAATTAATATGGCGGTCGTATTTTGACGTAAAAGTGTCGTGAACTTAGCAATTTAGTATGAAAATTCCGAATTTTCAAAAAATCGTATCACGTAAAGATTCTATTTGCGCACGTTTAGACTTTGTGAGACATTGATGTTATTATGCTCTACACAAAAATAAATATAAAAAAAAATTAAGTGCATTGGTGATACTGAAGATATGGCTTGTTCACTTCTCGTCAACTTCGTCCCTGGTCCCCTCAAAATTCATCGTCTGGCTCCTTATTGGTATTGAGGTCCCTGATATCTTCTTCCAATTTTAACACCACGCTAATAGGCTTACTTTTTTAAGTTTTCGACGGTTTTCTCGAAGTGTAGCGTGTATTTTTCCTCTTATTTATGTTCTTGGAACTTAAGTTCTTGTTCAGTAAAGTCGACAATTTTATGTGCAAATGCGACAAGTAAACACTGACTAAATGGTCAGATTTAATATGTTCAATATGCGCGGCGTTGCCGAACAGAGTTCCAAACACTCATCTTTACTTTGTACTGCTATCCGTTGACGACGTATATTAGTCACAATTTATTATTATTTAAAAGTTAAGTTAGTGTCGCTTTGTCAATTGTCATAGATTGCCTATCTCTTCCTGACTAATCCATAGATAATTTCTAGCATTTCTAGCACTGCGATCGAACAATATCTAAAATCAGGGTGTTAACTAGATGGGTGGAACAGTAAAACTACCCATCTGTTATGATGATTACCTACCAGCTGAAATTGGATTAGTTAATCAAATCCAAATCTTCCTACAAGTGTTATATGGTAACTGAACGCTCAACAGTTTACAATTGACGCGACCGTGTTTTAATAATTGATTACTCGATTGATCAATCTTTTTTTTGACAGGTTGCAACTACCCAAACAATGAAATAGAAAAAGAATGTTTAGAAAAAGTAGAAATTGTTAAGGAAAAGGTTCAAAGTGAAGAAAATACTGAAAAAGACGAATATTTTGAAGAAGTTGTTACGAAAAAAGAAGTCGAAGATTGTGTTGAAGTAGGCGAATTTTTAGAAGAAATTGATTCCAGCAGTGAATACGATCCTGATTCAGGTAGCAACAAAGATGCGAACTTTGATGATGTGGAGTATTTGGAACTTGATGAAGAGGAAGTGGCCGAAGGTAAGCATTTCATCACTATGGTAACCTAGGCTTGGCAACAGGAGGGAGAGATTGTACTGTCCATCTTTTTAACTTGTCCTATTTAGCAAGCAGTTTTACGTAAACCCTGTAGCAGAAATCACACGTTTTTATGTTGTAAACACTTTTCCAGTAATGTTTAAGTGATTTCACCATTTCAATATTAACAAAATCTGTTTTGAAAATAAAAGATTTTGTTTTAAAAATAAGACAAGTTAAAAAAACGGACTATAAGTGTGACCATGTAATTCATCCATCACATATCAGCATCAGATCAGTTAACACATCACTCTCGAACAGAAGTTCCTGGGTTCGAACTCCGGCAATGCACCTTAGTTTCAAGAAGTTATTATACCTATTTGCGTGGAGAATATTTTTGCTACTAACATTCGAAGTTCAGATCAGGAATCCTGATCCGGAATTTACAGTTAACATGCGGACAGCGGGGGTTAAAAGAGCCAGGCGTAAGTCTTTTTCTGTTATAGAAATGTTCCCGTCGGCACAGCTTAACCCTGGCTCTTTTAACACTCTTCTTCCCAACTATCAATTCTCGATTAAGATTCGTGATGCGAATTCCGGACGCTAGCATCCTTAAGCTGACCACATACGTCCAGGATCCTCATACGGATGAGCCTTGTAAAAATGTCCGGATTTTCCATTCAGAATTTATACTGACAGCAGGGGAGAGTGGGGTTGAAAGTACCGGAGGTAAGTTGTACTGACGCAAAAATCTCGATTACAGAAACAGGTACATATTTCGGCACTTTTAACCACGCAACCCCTAATGTCACTATCTTGAAAATCTATGAGAAATATGCGTGGAAGCAAATAACATTTGGCTAGAGGGCCAGTAATCATCAATCATCAAGTTTTGTTAATGGTCAAATCGATCTATTCCACAGATTTTCAAATCACGAGTGAAGGAGAAAACCAAAGCAGTCAACAGGATAGAGAAAAGAAGAAATGGCCTCAGAGGAAGAAAGAAGAGAAGATGAAGATGTACAAGCAATATATTCGAGAGGATATGACAAAGGCATTGGAAGCTGTTCAGTCTGGACTTCTTAGTACGAAAAATGCTGCTAAGGAGTTCAATGTGCCGAGGAAAACTCTTGCCAGCAAGCTGCTTAATGCTGAGAGGGGTAAAGGTTAGTTCTTTTTTTCTACTTCTTTTCTTTATCCTACTTATTCTTAGGTCTCCTCTCACAATATGTCTTACTGGTCAAGTACCTACAGGTGGCAAACTACAACACCATTGAGATATTTATGGGGACGTCAGTTGTGCAAATTTTCTCACTGTTCTTCTTCACCGAATTGATATAATTAGTATGTAATAGGCACGTAATTTTTCAAGAATTAGAGCTGCATGCCGTTTTTGAACTTGGAACTCCCTTTCGAGAGAGCCAAATTCAAACCACTGACGTATCACTGCATGATTTAGTTGTTTACATCATCCCAAATCCACTAACATTATAATTAATAATTATTCCAGCCTACAGTGCCAACGAAAATCCGATCAAGACCAAAAAAAAGGAGGACCATTACCAATTCATAGAGGAGGTGAAGAAAATTTTAACGTACACGAACGCGGTGCCTTTCAGGACGAAAGCGACGCGATATTTTTGCGCTTACTGCTCGACAGATGGACCTTGCTTCGAGGACGCCGACGAATTGAGGGCACACACGAGAACAGAACATGTAGACGACAAGACCAGAAACATCGAAATAGCTCTCCGACCACAGCATCAGAACGAGGTTATGAAGATTGACATAGATGCTCTCCACTGCACAGTCTGCTGCACCATCATACCTACTTGGATGCAAATGTTTCAGCATCTCGAGGAATCCCACAACATCGAGTTGGATCAAGCGTATACGAAAGTTATCCCGTATATCCTGAAGAGAGACTTGAAGTGTGCGCTGTGTAATGCAAGCTTCCCTAACTACCACCATTTAGATGGACATATGAACTCCCATTATGCTAGCTACATTTGCTCGGAGTGTGGGGATACCTTCTTATCAGCTTCAAGGCTTACCAAACATATCAAAGTGCACAATACTGGACGGTTTCCTTGTGAAGCTTGCGGGAAGATCTTCGCTAGAGACCGCTACAGGCAGAAACACTTTGATCATGTCCACAAACAGGAACACAATATCAGGTGTGTGTACTGTCCGGAGAAATTTTATGGGACATTCCAAAGACATTTGCACATGGTTGAGAAGCATAAGGAGAAAGTTAGGATTACGACGTGTGAACTTTGTGGAATGAAATTTGAGTGGAGACGGTATTATGTGGCTCATATGCGGAGGAAACATAATATTAGGACAATATAACTGTATTTATTTATACTTGGAGATTTTGTGGTGATAAAGTGTGTGTAATTATAGTTTATAGTTATTAACTTGGCTCAGATTAAAATAGTTTGACGACCCCGTAGCCTAGTTGGTAGTGACCTTGCCTGCGAAGCGAGGGGTCCCGTGTTCGATCCCGGCCGGGGCAGATATTTATGTGTACAGATAAATGTTTGTTCTCGGATCATGGGTGTTAGTGTTATGTTATTAGTGTTGTCCATGCCACCCGCGACACAGGGAATCCTACTGCGGGGGTATGAGTGTGTTAGCGTTATTTTTTTTTTCTATTTGTCCTTTTTTGGATGCCTTGTGTTATACAAAAGGCCTTCCTTATACAACAATGAAGTGACCACTTACCATGCCATGAGTTATTTGTGAACCTATTGGAAAGTGTAACAAACCTTGTCCACTATATCTGGATTGTCACCGACGCGTTGCCGACTGAAATTACCAGTGTAACTGGATTTAACAAGTAAATTACTTAGAAGATCGGGCAAATGTTGTTCTGCCACATATACTTAGTTTGATTGATCCATTACTTTTGCTCATAAGATTTTTATGTATCTTTAGTAAATGCTCACCCATGATATCAGACAACTTTCGCTATGGCGGCGTTTCAATAACTCTAATAGTTAAGATTAGATGGTCCCTTGAAGTATCTCGACATCAGCTCCCCCTGCCGGGTCCAACTGTGGCTCGAAACCATACTCTGTCCCTCTAAAATACCTCACAAAAATGTTATTGAAAATAGTTCAGCTGTTTAGGAATTGAGTGACAAACACAAGTACGTTGTGTTTTTATATGTAGATACTATGTTAAGATATTATTACTGGTGTATTCTTTATGTAAAGTCAACACGAGTAGCAACTACTCACTTGCTAGAGTCAGATCTTATACATAGTTTGATTTGGATCTATGTACAGTCACCTCCAAAAATATCTGACCCCACCTAAAAACCCAACTTCCCGGACTCTGATTGAGCTGAAATTTTGTATACGTATATTACTGGGATGACACTTTAATATTAGTATGCAATAAAGCTGATTTTATGATAGAGACCGAAGGTGGCCATAGGAACTTCTTTAAGTAAATTGCACAACCTCATCGAAATTAGACTTGTTTAATTCGTTGTGACAAGGACATTATTAAGACGATGTTCAGGGGTTGCTGATAACAGTCAGAAAACTGACCTTCCGAAAATACCATATCCGACGTACATAACGAGCCCTAAAAATTATCTAGAAATAATGTCCTTGCCGCAATTAATCAAACGAGGTTAATTTCGATAGGGTTGTGTGGTTTACTTAAGGAGTTCCTAAAGCCACTTCGGGTCTCCATTATCAGATCAGCTTTATTAGATAATAAGTATCAGCTTTATTGCATAATAATATTACAGTATCATGCCATTAATATACGTATCCAAAATTTCAGCTCAATTGGACATTGGAAATTTGGTTTTCAGGGGGGAGTCAGATATTTTTGGACGTGACTGTACATTAATATAATAAATATAATAAATTGCCTTAAATGGTGTGTTTTAAGTTGTAATAACCTTGTAGTTTGAACATTGGTCTCGCAAACCGGAGTTCCTAGGTTCGATCCCCGGCACGCACCTCTAATTTTCTAAGTTATGTGCGTATTAGAAACTAATTATCGCTTGCTTCTGTGAAAGAAAACATCATTAGGAAACCTGCAAACCTGAGAGTTCTCCATAAAATTGTGTGAAGTCTGCCAACCCGCACTAGGCCAGCGTGGTGGACTATGGCCTGTACCCCTCACATTGTGAGAGGAGACCCGAGCCCAGCAGTGGGACAGTTATGGGTTGTGATGATAATGAAATGGTTTATTTTAATAATGTGAAAGATACAATGAATTCAAATTCAAAATCATTTATTCATGTAGGTATCAATGATACACTTATGCACGTCAAACATTTTTTTTTAATCTACCCCCGTTTCGTAAAGGTGCTTTAATATGGAGGAGAAGAAAGGGGAAAGAAACTCCCCCGCACATCTTTTTAAACAAAAAGTAGTTACAGTAAATAATTATTATCATTACAAAATGTATCTCTATAACCTGAGCGGAACTGGTAGCAGAGCTGTTCATTTCCAAGCGTCTTTGTCATTGACATGTTATAGGTTGATTCTTATGTGTATTGTGTTACACATTTATTTTCCCTTCGATACTTTTGGCGTCACTATCTATTTGTACAATTATCTTGTATTCAGAATAATTCATAACCATCAACAACAAAAGGAAAAAAAACGTGAAATTCACTATACCTAAATAACTATACCTCGTTTTTTTCGTCGTGATTTAAAAGGTAAACAATCTTGGCTCTACATTTATTTATTTCTTGAATTTTAAATTTTTTTTAGAAGTATACAGAAATTTATGTTAACATTAAATTATTGTTTATTCGTTAAATGTTTAAAATTTGTGTCTGTCTTATTTTTAAATCGATAATTACAATTAAAAGACATTGTAAGATTGTTTACTTTTTAAATCACGACGAATAAAACGAGGTTAACCTACGTGAGAATGTGGAATAAAACTTTTAATATAAATATGTAATTAAAATTGTATTACATTAATTTGTAAATGAGGTATTGAGAAGTCTTACTATAATATTAAGGAGGAAATAAAAGATTCCACTTAGTAAACAGATTTTTATTTCTAATAGGATTTATCTTGATACAGACTGAAATGGTAACCTCTTGTTAAAAACTATACATAATAAAAGTAAAATAAATTCATAAGTTTCTTATTGCTCTTAGTAAACATTAATTGGTTTTCGCCGTTGCACTGTATTGAAAAAAATTGTAAATAAGTTGTAAATAAATTATTAAAACACATTGTTAGTTGTAATTAATCAGTATAATTATGATGTTTGATATTAACATTTTATAGAGGGGATTGATTTTAATTTAACACTCCGAGTTACGGGCTATGAATGTATTTAGTCCACTGTTCAGTCTGAACAGTATTTTTGGCGTCCTCGATGTCCATGTCCTCATCTCTGTTGGAGTCTTTATCACTGGCGTATGATCATCAGGTGGGGAGGACTGTCCTCCTACGGCAATTTATGCATTACTGCAGTTAGTATATGTATTATTATTATGTGTACCCCTGAGTTGTTCGCAAAAAAAATGTTTTTTTATTTTTTCAATAAAAAAGCTTCCTATATGATATTTTTAAACTCCAAGAATATTATTATGTGTACAATGTTTCATAATGATTGCAAAAGTAGTTTACGTGCAGAAGCGTAAGAAACTTACATTTGCATTATTAAGTATGAAGTATGATGTCATTGGTTAACTCTTGCAGTTGGCCACAATCGTTGCACAATACGATCTCTTTGCAAGCGACCCCTGGCTAACAACTCTTGATCTGTGTAACACTTCTAAAAGGGGTTAAATTTGGATTTGAGGGTTTTCATCTTCTACAAACTCCGAAATCGGTAAATGTGGTACTGGCAATTGATTCTTGATGCAGATATTGTGCAATACTGCACAAGCATTAATTATTTTTGCTACCATGTGATGGGCATGCAACACACGATGAGCTAGCAGACATCTCCAACGGGATTTTAAATCCCCAATACAGTGTTCCACAGTATTTCTTGTCCGGCAGTGCACGTCAGTATAATACTGATCTGCAGTACCAGGTTGAGCATTTACGATTGGAGTTAGCAACCATGGCCTCAGTGGATATCCAAAATCGCCTGAAATTAATTAAATATAATTATGTACTTGGGATATAATAAAGCCTTTAAAATGTTTTCTTATTGTGTGTGAGTTATTAACAAATTTGTTTTTTATTTGAAAGGCCCATGTATGCCATTAAGTGTGGAATATGACATCATTCAAACGCCCGCCTCGGCTTGTAACGGCGGCTCGGATCCGAGTGGTCCAATTTTCAATGACTCTTCCGCATAGATCCGGCTGAATTCGATCGATGATCTGTGTTATGTTCACTTTTAGGGTATCAGTCGATTGTGGTTTATTTGCAACCGCAATTTGTAACCGCATGACCTTGGTGGCCAATTCACATCACCCTTGCGAGAAATAACCTTACCCTCAAATCGTTCATGAAGAATGTCAATCGTGGCGTCAGCTGTATGGCATGTAGCGCTGTCCTGCTGAAACCACATGTCGTCTAGGTCCATATGGTTCAACTTGGGCCATAAGAAATTGGTTATCATCGTTCTGTAGCGCTCGCCGTTGACAGTGACCGCCTCACCAACGTCGTTTTCAAAAAAGTACGGACCAATGACGTGCCGGCCCAAAATGAACACCAAACGGTAACTTTTTGAGCATGCATTATCACTTGCTGAACCTCGCGTGGGTTGGTGTCGTCCCATATGCGGCAATTTTGCTTGTTAACACAGCCATTCATCCAAAAATGCGTCTCGTCACTATAGATGATTTTTCGGCCAAAATTGGGGTCCTCTTCCAAACGATTCCAAGCCCAGTCAGCGAACAAACGGCGTTGTCTATGGTCATGAACATGGATTTAAACACCAAAAGCATTTTTTTTTTCTGTCCGAGCGCTTTCTGGCCCGGCCCGCGAGCTATCCTACAGGCACGTAGCCCGTACCTTTATTACGGTAAGTCTAATTATTCTATTCTATTACAATTCATTTCGCTTAAATTTCGCCTATTGCATTTATTTATTATTATTATACATTTCCCTTATTCCCTTATTTCCTATCTCTAGTGAATTAACTAACTTTCATTAAATTTTATTTTATTTGCTTTACCCTACCCATTTGTCTTACATTTTTATATCTTATGATTTATAATATTATTATTCTTCATTCTCTTATATCTAACTTAAAGAAATTCCAATTTAAGTTATTCCAAGTTTTCTTAAGTTGCCGGTCTTAATGGCGCGAAAGATTTTGTACTTTATAAAGACCCCGCGGCCTCAGGAGGAGCATTTGACACACTTGTTTGACTCATTCCATGTAAAAAACTCATGCCTACGGGTTTTTTATATGAGCCCGTAGCATAAAATGAAAGGGCTGTGAGGACCTATAATGAAATAGATTAAGATTTCTGTTAAGCAGACATCACAATGTGTATAGGGATACTAGAATGTATAATGCAGTATTAAATATAAAACTTTTTATAACTTTAAATATCTATAATAAATGTATTTAGTACAATCGCCAAGAGATATATGGAAGCGGGCGAGGTCCTCAAATATTTCGGAGCGTCTTTAAATTTCAATAAATTCGTCACACTACATAAGGTCAATAACAAGAGAATGTGCAACTTGCCATAAATATAGGAGCAGTCATTTTTCAATAAATTCGGAACGCACAACTAAGAATTCAGTACAATTGCAAGAAACGTCAATTAATGTTTAACGTACATTATTCTTTAAATAGTGGGGTTGGGGTAGACTGCGATGGTGAAGAAATTCTTGACATTGGCGATGAATTTAATACAAATGAATCAGGTTCAGATGATAACTTCTCCCATTCTATTTCTTGTACTACCTGAAAAATTTTCCCCCTTGCGAGATGCTGATAATAAGGTGAAAATCGTTTTATTGTAGGTGCCAATCCCTTGAAAAAAGCATCTATAGGATCAAGGTTTTCTGCATTTTCCTTATTATTAATAATGTATTCCATTAAAGTTTGTGAAGCAGAAGCCGAAGATTGTAAAGACGACACTTGGTTTTGGCGACGCTTACGTCTTTGTAATTGGTTAACTTTGCAAGATTGACTGAGATGTAGAAATACTTTAAAGTTCATTGTCTGTTGAGGTTGTCTTTGGGGTATCGTTGCTATTTTCTGCACTTTCGTGGAATTCTTTATCACGTCGGCTCTCTTCAGAGACACTGTCGTATATTTGTTATCGTGTTTCCGTCCTGTATATGAGGTAACAAAAATTCGAGCATATCTTCATATTTATATATTTTTTATGTTTATAGCAGCTTGACCTCTTTTGGGTTTCCGTCTGTTCTGATTTCTTTTAAATTGATCTCTTATATTCGTCCACCTACTTTTACAAGCGTTACCCGGAATAAAATATCCAAACTTAAAAATTACAAAATATATTATACTTATAAAGTTAATGCCTTTTTATAATTTTTGCAGATATTTAGCAATTCGAGATTCCTACCTTTCCATATCACGCAGTTATCGGTTGGGTCATACAACAGTCCACGATATTGTATACCTACAGTACCTACATGTCGTGCTATCGTCAAAACACTTATGAGAGAAGTAATGCCACGACCAACGCCGGAGAAATGGAAGGAGATAGCACATGATTTTGAATGTTTGTGGAATTTTCTAAATTGTATAGGTGCCTTAGCCCTTTCTTTACACCCGAGACATAAAGTTCTTACATAATATGTTAAAATTATATTATTTAGTTTTCTTTGTGTTCAAAATACATGGGAAAAATATTTAAAAAAATCTCGCTGGGGCTGATCTCCAGGAAGCTGACCCTCACGATTGTGAGTTTCAGGACATAATTGTAAGTCGCACGATCGTGAGTTTGTATCATCACCGAGTTTTTACGTCATGAATAATATAGAATAAAACAAATTAGATACGTATTATATTTTATTTTTATTAAAGAACATAAAGCACAACATTTTTTCGTTATTTTTAATCAGTCTTTAAGTCTAATTAACAAATCAAACATAACATTAAACTTTTAATATAATAATTATGGCAAGTAACATAGGAACTTTGTTTTATTACACTAATCAGCCTTGTTAAATTGGTACCGAAGGAAAAAAAATTACCTATTTGAAATGTGATAAGCTTTAAAACAATTTTTATTTCGGGACAAACACAAATAAACGTTACATTTCTCGCACCTTATTTTAGAACGACTTCCGCATTCGACAACATCTGGGTGCTTTAATGTCATCACTGACAGGGTAGTGTTCGTAGCCATCATACCTTTTAGATTCTGACGGTGCAATCGCCGGTCTATATATTCTATAATAACGGCGGGGTACTACAGATATATCATCTTCAAAATCTCCCCTTCGAGGACGGTCTGGTACAGTTGATAAACTATCCGCAACATTCATTCGAAAGTCGAGCAGTGCCAATGTGTTCTTTCTGGGCAATTTATTTGCTGAACAGTCGTTTTTATAAAGCCTCCAAGCGTTGACCAGTGAAAGATCTAAAAAGTGTATCAGAACTTTTAAAGTCCACTTATTAGTTTTAATAAAAGCCCTATAATATTCCATTTGCTGGTCAAGTACATCGACACCACCCATGTATTGATTATAATTTCTTACTATTTTTGGGGCTGGTACATCGACATACACTTTATGTTTTTTATCCCATCTTTTTACATTTGAATGTTCTTCGGCAGCAGTACAATTTGACGCTAGTAATACAGATTTGTTATCCTTCCATTTTACTATTGCGGTGGGTTTACAAACAAATTGCTGAGACTCTCCGTGTTGCATCTGTGTATCTGTTTTAAATTTGACTGTCGCTCGGTCAGGAATTCGGTTCTGCATTATAGTACCCGTTGAATGCAGCCCTAACTTTTCCATTTCCTCAATCAAAGGGACGGTGGTAAAATAGCGATCATGATAGACACAGCTACCGGGTGGTATGCTTTTTATCAAGTGTAAGACTACAGATGGACCGAGACCGAGATTACAATCTCCGAAATTTGATTTGGCACCTTTGTAAATTTCAAAATCGAGTATTAATCCATCGCACGTGGTTAAAACAAAATTTTTAAGTCCTACAGGTCGTGGTTTATTTTTTACAACTTGACGTAGCTGACAGCGACCTGTAAAGGGGATCATTTGTACCTACATTAATAATGCACGTTTTGGCGCGTTCTCAAATAGACTCACGATCGATCGACGGCGGTTGCGTTCGCAAAAGTAGTTTCGTGTAAGGTGTAGAATTTTTCAAAGTCAAAACTCACGATCGTTTAATCTCGGGTGTAAAGGGTTAGATGGGAAACATTGTGTTATTGAGGCACCTGCTAATAGTGGATCTATTTTTTATAACTATAAAAACAGTTTCTCTACCATACTGTTAGCGCTTGTTGACGCGCGTTATAAAGGACAATGGGAAATGAATGTATGAAGTCTGGGCCCACCCTTCAATAGTAACATTCGATATACCATTGAATAGAGCTTTTTAAGTGGAACATTAGTTACTAATAGAACTATGGTCAAATCTTAGTAGGTACTTTCGGAGATACGACGTCAAAGTCGTCTCAGTCTAACATATTCTTTATGGATATTTTTAAGGTCATAGGTATTAATACATGTATTTCACTTTGAAACTGTTATAATAATTGATGCATAGCTTGTTTAATTTCAACATCTCTTTTTATTCAGAAAAGAACACAACATTTTACCACGTTAAACATAAACTTAGCATTAACACCATAGGAAAGGAAAAGGAAATCAGTGTTGCCAATATAAATGTACACAGATATACAATTTAAATTATTCATGTTGGGCATCAACGACAATTACATAATTTTAAAAACTCGCGGGGGCCACGAATGGTTATTAATATCTCCCAACTCCTAGGTATCAAATCAAAGCAATAATGTGAGCACAATTTCCTACAGTTCTAGGTAAGGAGCAAGCAGATAAGTGCCGTCGCGTCGATTTGACTTTGGCTATTGTTTATCTTATATTGAAGTAAACTTCGATTAATAATTGCTTAGATTGAAATCACTTCTATGGCAGTAAGAAGTTAGAATAACTTCGAGAGTACTGACTTTTGACCTTAGTCGTAATAATAAGTTTAATTTTGCATAAGCATATCTATTGATTTATGAGTGTCTTATTCCTATTGTGAGGTGGGCCCATCATTACTCATTGTCCTTTCAAAATTTTAATTACATACGGTTTTTATGCCTACATATGTGTTGATGGGCAATCATAGTATTTAGATTATCTGTGAGCAGTAGGATTTGGCGATGGTTGCCTGCAACTGCCTTCCGGTTTGGTGTGTGCAATCAATGTCTCAGCATGAGAATAAAGGATTTGGTTATAAATAATAATTGCTTTTAATTATAAGTAACAACATGGTGCCAGGTCAATTGCAAATCCTACAATTGCTCCCAGAGATGGAATTCCAAGGTAATTTGGCAAATAACTATAGTAAATGGCTTCAACGCTTCCAAATATACCTCTCGGCAAATGGCCTTGAAAACGAAAACGATAAACGGAAAATAAGAATTTTATTTTTCATTGGTGAGAAGGGAATTGAAAATAACACATTTGGAGCGACCGATTCGATAACTTTTGAATAGGCGAAAAATAAGTTCCAGGAATATTTTACGCCGCGTAAATCCCTCGTCATCCAACGGAATGAGTTTTTTAGTATCAGTCAAGGCAGTTTGAAGTTGGAGCATTACTTCCAAAAAGTTATAAAGGACATCGATCACTAAGTATGGGCGTTCTGGCTTTTCGTGGACACAAAAAATATGCATAAATATGTTATAGATTCAATAGATTATATCAATTTTAATCAGATAATTATAATAATTTTGTACCCAAATCTTTTATATAGCTGATAATTTCAGGAGTAGGTATAGAAAAAAAGACAAGTATTTCTTACATTTTCTATTGTTCTACATCATATTATGGTATTAGTATATGGTCAATAAACTGAGCAGGTGAATTTATATTAGTTTAGTATCATGCCCAGCCTAAAAATCATGCATTGTCATCACATGAGCACAGCAACCCACTGTACTTCGGCCAACTATAAAGTTAAAACTTTATAGTGTATTAGCCCGTGAGCAGACGAGGATTAGCAAAGTCGGTGTCCATGCTTGAGATGATTAACGTTAATAAGATTGTTTTCGTTGTCCAGAGAAATTGCCAGGGTCATCACGAGTGAAAGTATCGGTGTCCAGAGAATTGCCAGGATCATCACGAGAACAAGTATTGGTTTCCATTGTAGAAGCGAAGTTGTACGGTATCAATAATAGCGCACTAAGAAAATATTGACGACGAAAAACACAAAGCGAATAACAAAATGAATATCTTGGCATGACAAGACACTGACAGATTGTCCCGGCGGCCTACAAATTATTGCAAAGTTTGCAGCAAGTGTTGCTATAAACAAATATCAATTAACTGCCTTAAGTTTTCGTATAGCGTACAGAAATAAACATCAGCCTAAAATATTTTTAAAAACAATATCTCAATCTATTTTGGTTAAACTAAAAGAAACTTAATTTATTTTTAATACAATTGCAACTTAATAGTGCTAAATAATTATTATTTTAAATTCTCAATATCTCAATTCTCATAATGTTTGTTATTGAACATGGCAACCTTAAAAAAGTGTCACCAAACGGAGTAAAATATCATAATATCAACTAATAAATATACACATTTTAAATATTTAAGTGGCTACAAAAATATAAGACGCAGCTAAGTAAAATAAAAAAAAAGAAATAATGATATATTTACTTTGCTCCTCCGACCACCACCGAGTGGTTACAAGTGGAAAACTCAAATTGTCATTCCCATTTTAAAACCCCATAAACCTCCTTCGGATGCTACTTCTTATCGTCCTATTGCCCTTTCAACTACAGTGGCTAAGGTTGCTGAACATTTAGTCAAAAATAGACTAGAATGGTTCGTTGAAAGTAATAAACTCCTATCAAACACGCAATTTGGATTTAGAAGATGTAAAAGTACCATGGATAATTTAAGTATTTTAATAGCTGATACTAGATTGTCTTTTACGAGGAATGAAAATGTATTAGCAATTTTCTTAGATATTCATTCAGCGTACGATAATGTTCTGATTTCAATATTAAAAGTAAAGCTCATGAGATTAAACATTCCTCCTTTTCTCATTAATTTCATTATTAATATGTTATCTGAAAGGACTATTAATTTAGAAGTAGAGGATAAGGTAATCTCACGTCTTGTTTGGAAAGGATTACCTCAGGGATCAGTATTAAGCCCTATTTTATATAATATTTACACCTATGACTTAGTAGAATCTGTTGGTTCACGAATAAGTGTTCTTCAATATGCTGATGATTTGTTACTGTACGTTACTCACCCTAGAATCAATGAAGCTAGCAATATTTTGAACACTTCTCTAGAACATCTTAGAGAATGGTTAAATCTTAACGGATTTGAAATATCAGTGCCTAAAAGTACAGTGGTTTTATTTTCCAGAAAACGAAATCCTCCACCAGTAAATATTTTTTATAATAAAGAAAGAATTAATTGCAATGACGAAGTAAGGTTTTTAGGGTTAATTTTAGATTCAAAACTCTCTGGTGTGCCTCATCTTAATTTTGTAATTAATAAATGTGAAAAGAACCTCAATATTTTAAAATGTCTATCAGGTGTATGGTGGGGAGCTCATCCTTTTACTATGAAACTTGTTTATAATGCATTAATAAGAAGTGTCATTAATTATGGTTCTTTCCTGATGGAACCATGTAATGTTTCGTCTTTACAAAAATTAGACCGTGTACAATCTAAAGCACTTAGGATTATATCGGGTGCCATGAAATCTAGCCCTATTAATGCTCTTCAATCAAGTAGAATGCGGCGATCCTCCTTTGCATTTAAGACGTCAATATTTATCGGATAGATTTTACGCTCGATGTTTACAATTCACTAACCATCCGATTTTACTGAAAATGAAGCTTCTCCATGAATTAAAATTTTCTCCAAACTGGTCACATAAATCTTTGCCTTGTTTACTTACAAGCTTTGAAAAATTTTCATCCATTAACTCGCCTTTTTTTCATATCCATCATTACCTTTGTTTAGTAACTCTTATGAATCTATAAATACTTTTCCTGTAGTGAACGATTTTGGTTTGTCTAAACTTGAATTTAATTGTAACAAGAAGTTTAACTCACAAATAGATGAAATTTGGCAAGATTGGAATCACCTTTATTGTGATGCATCAAAGCATTCTCAGAATGGTTGCGTAGGTGTAGGCGTATTTCATTCTCAATACAATATTGTACAAAAAATTAAATTACCTCCAGAGACATCTGTATACACAGGTGAATGCTTTGGGCTTTATAAAGCAGTAGAGTATGTGCTTCTAATGAAACTTAAGAAAACTTTGATTTTTACAGACTCCAAAAGTTCTTTAGAAACGATTTCTAAATTTCCATTTAGAATTAAATCTCATCTTGCAGTTATTTTTGATATTAAATCTATGTTACATCAATGTTCCATTAACGGATATAATGTTGTTTTTGTGTGGGTACCTAGTCATTCTGGAATTACTGGGAATGAAATAGCCAATCGCTTAGCGAACGATGCGACGGAGTGTGGGGATATTTTCCCTTTTAAAAATTATCCGCAGGACTTGGCTTCTCTTGCCAAAGTGTATTTATATGATTCTTGGAAAAAGCATTGGGAGTTAAGCTCTAAATTAAAAGGAAGATTTTACAAGGAAATTCAACCATCCCTTCCCTGCAAACCTTGGTTTTTAAAATTAAAGTTCCCAAAAAAACTTTTGTCAATTTTAATTCGTATGCGATTGGGACATATTTGTACTAAAGAGCACCTTAACAGATTAGGTATAATCAATAGTTCCGAATGCGAATGTAATACTGGTATACAGGATTTAAACCACATTATTTTTGCCTGCCCTTTTCATCACCGTGCCTCATTCTATAGCAGTTTAATATTTTTAAAAGTACCCTTATTACCAACCTCCATTGCCTGTCTTCTCTCTACCCTCGATCCAAATATATATAAAGTTCTATCTATATTTATTAATGATAATAATTTCAATGTGTAATCTGTTTTTATCTGTCATTATTTATAATGTAATATATTTATCACTTTATATTAACTCTATTTACTTTAAATCTCTTGTATATTTTACTAAATGTATTTAATATTATTGATGTATTTATATTTTAAGTCCTTTCCATTCCTATTATACTTTCCTCTTTCCTCTTCCAAATTACCGTACCAATTTTTATTGTACCTATGTTTTCCTGCTCTTTACTTGTCTTTGGCTGAGCGATATTACGCCAACGCCATATAAGAAGAAAAAAAAACTATGATTTTGCTCTTTGCTAGAGTTGGCAACACTGCGTCCCGTGTTAGCTGTTTAGGTTTTTAAATTGCAAACAAGTTGGGACAAGTAAAGTTGCGGCAAAGGACAATGAGTAATGATGGGCCCACCTCTCAATAGGAATAAGACACTCATAAATCAATAGATATGCTTATGCAGAATAAAACTTATTATTACAACTAAGGTCAAAAGTCAGTACTTTCGGAGTTATACTAACTATTATACCGCCATAGAAGTGATCTCAATCTAAGCAATTATTAACCGAAGTTTACTTTAATATAAGATTAACAATAGCCAAAGTCAACGCGACGGCACTCATCTGCTTGTTCCTCACCTAGAACTGTAGGAAGTAGCGCTCACACTATTTCTTTAATTTGGTAGGTACCTAGGAGTTGGGAGATAGTAACCATTTGTGGTCGCCGCGGGTATTTTAAAATTATGTCATTGTCGTTGATGCCCAACTTGAATAATAGGTAAATCCCTTTTATTTTAAAGTGAAATACATGTATTATTACCATTTTACCTTAAAAATATCGGTGAAGAATATGTTAGAATGAGACGACTTTAAGACGTCGTATCTCCGAAAGTACTAAGATTTGACCATAGTTCTATTAGTAAGTAATGTTCCACTTAAAAAGCCCTATCCAACGGTATATCAAATGTTACTATTGAGGGTGGGCCCAGACTTCATACATTCATTTCCCATTGTCCTTTATTTTATCATGAGGTAAGTACATAACAACTAAGCAATAGAATTACTTTAGCGCCTATTCAAAACGCAAATGCCTCTTTTACCCTAATGTACTAATAAAATACGTAATTATTTAATTTCAGCAAACCAGCTTATATTGCATTGGGCTTGGCGGCAGCGTAGTGGACAGCTTACATAATTTTATGGAAAAAATACATAATACCTAAACCGTGAGTTACACAAACAAAATATAATTCCTGCGGCGGCTTCTTTGGTGTAGCTCTTACACCAAGCCAAAATGCCGCCGTAAAGCTTTATCTTTTATGGTCGTTAGTAGGTACACGTAATTACGTTATGTTATATTTTCGTGCTTGCACCTTTGCTCTTTTTGCGACTGACTGCAAACGGCAATTGCAGGTGCAGCAAACAATGCCTTGATCATTTTTAGATGTTTGGTGTTTCATAGAACCTGCCAAGGGTAAATAATAATATGATAGGTACTTAGATTTTTGTTTTTTTTTACGTGGAAACTGATCGACTCCATTTTTTCATATAGGTACCTATAAAGTTAACAGTTAAAAATATGTATAGTAGATACTCGAACGAAGTAGGTGAGAAAAAAACTATAAAACTTTATTTGAATACGTGTTTTGATTTTAGGAAAACATCGCGGCAAAATGTGGTGGCTATAATGCCGCCACCGCC
>LGAG01000279.1:312276-356813 GCA_001278395.1 Lerema accius | reverse complement strand
CGCTTTCTTTGAGTTACCGCTTTTGCGCTTAGTTGGGCAGAATAGAACAATAGACTCATAGCTGCGTTAGGGGCACCCAATGAATTCTACTCGAAAATGTATGAAACGCATATCAGCGTTACGGGCATATTGTAATAGTGTTAAAAACGCATAGACGCGTCGTGGGCACTCAAAGGGTTAAAATAACTTGTGAGTTAGCTACACTACTTGCCTTTTTTTACTTTAAAACTGGTAAGTATCCCGTAGTTGGTTTAATTTACAATGTCTAATTTATTATTGTCCTTCCTCGTAATGGAGGCAATAAAGTTTTTCATCGGGATGGCAGTATTCCCTATAAACGACTTCGTCGTGTGAGATGACGCCACGCCATTGCTAATTTTGTTTTGGAAAAGCGTATTTACGGTAAGAATTGAAGTTTTCTTATGTGAATCCTATTGGAATCTTAACTTTTGACTGTTAGATTATGAAAATAACACACGGTTTGTCCGTTGTTACAGCTTTTCCCCTTGCAAGTAGGATAAGGTTATTTTAATTATATGAAAATCTCGCGGAAAGCGAGTTAAACAAAAGGAAACTAATTGGACGAAAAATCTATTGGAAATAATGGTGAACTACCGCGAAAAGCTATAGTGATGTTGCACACTGAACCGCTACGGATGGAAAGTCCATAGGAAAAGGATAAGTATCCGGGAAAATTGGCATAGGAGGTACTTCGTGAACGAAAAATTTTAAAAGGGGAAAAGCTGTAACAACGGACAAACCGTGTGTTATTTTCATAATCTAACAGTCAAAAGTTAAGATTCCCTGCGTGGGTGCAGTTCGTGGAATGCCTTTTAGTGTCTTATGTTCGCTTAAGTTATAGGATCTCTCATCCGCAGCCTCATCAATTTCTTTAGTGTATCCAATTAAATCGGTATAAGCACTTACTTCGTCTCTGCGAAGTCGATCCCTTATTCTGTCAAGTTCTTTGAATGCCTTTTAGTGTCTTATGTTCGCTTAAGTTATAGGACCTCTCATACGCGGCCTCATCAATTTCTTTAGTATATCCAATTAAATCAGTAAAAGTACTTATTTCGTCTCTGCGAAGTCGATCCCTGTTCTGCCATTAAGAAGGCCGTATAGCATGTCGATTCGTACCTTCTCCGGGAGGTCTTCTTCCGGGATCCTAGACAGTAGCGCGCGGATTTCGAAATAAATAGCTCGGTTTTTTCATAGCATTAGCATCGTTGAAGCGCACCGGGCACGCCGAGAAGTTCCCGGTGGAAGGGGCAGGCTGTGGCGCCGGCGCCGATGTGCGAGGCGGCGACGGAATGTGCTGCACCACTTGCTGCAGCATACGCTCGCAGGCTTTGGTCTGTGAGCGCATTCGCTACAAAGTCTACTTGAGGTGTAGACCTGGCCGCATCCTGGTCATCATGGTGTTCAAGAACCGCGGGATCCAACTGCCGTCGCGACTGTTGACGCGTACGAGTCATAACGATTACCGTTACGCACTCGCGTAATTACAGTTACATTACGGTACATTTACGCGGATCTCAACACTTCCGCCCCACGTTGGGCACCACTTTACGGGTACGACGATGACTGGAGGTAAAGATGATAAAAATGCATTATTATTTAACAGTTTATTAACTTCTATACTACCACACAAATAAACTTACTAGTCACATTAATAAAAAAATATAGATTTCATGAAATGGCCAGCCTCCCTAGATGTCAGAGTTTCAGGGTCTCTGAAGTCACGCATGCCCAAATGTACAATTATTCTTCAATAACTTAAAAGAAGCTTTTTAATGGTATTCCGGATTTAGAAATGGTACTCGTGTTTACAACCAATGGCGGCTACCTCTAAAGTGCGCTCGTGCGCCAAACCACCACTATTCTATTACCGTATCTACAAATTACTCGTCTCTATGGCATTATGTAATTCCTTTACTTTCCGTTACTTTCCACTTTTCGTGAACGCGTTCTTTTTTGACTCATTTAATTTGACTATTTGCTTACGTTTTTGGACCATTAAATTGATTGCTTTTGTGATTACCCGGCTTACGTTATTTCGGACATCGATTTAATTGCTATATTGAAGAACTTTGGCTTTGCTTATTGGACACCGACAGCTTACTGATAAAATATGGAATCAAATAATAAAGGTGATGCAATACCTATTCCATCTACAAGTACTGCTACTTCACTGTATGAAATAAGTCGAAGGACGACTGTAATACTTCTACTAGCCTCAAGTCGTAGAGTAGAATTCATGACCTCACATTATTACAAATAAATGAGGGAAGTTTTATTCAAGATGAAGATGAAATCATTCTGTACCCTAGATTTGGTTCAAAGACTGATTCTGATACACACAGACAGTCAGGCTGGGCATTGAGGAAACATGCTAACATGTCTTGTCTGTGTCCAGTGGGACATGTTAAGAGATTAATTGAACCGGTCTACTTCAAACATCATCAGACAGGCAATCTATAATTTTATTTGAAGAAACGGAACCTTATACTGACCGCCACCTTAGCTCAGAGGAAATAATAAACATGTGGAGCTTAAGTTAAGTATTTGGGAACAAAATAACAATGCAGCTGAAGAAAATTAATTAGTCCATGCAACAAATACATGTCGCGTTTATCACAAACCAATGAGGTTGACAAAGTCACCCAAATGTATTCGCATTTGGGTCCTGGTTTTGCTCAAAAGGTCAATGTAGAACCAAATCAAAATTATCTAGAACCAGAAATACTTTTTTTTTTAAATATTAGGATAAGCCTACAACATGTTTTCTTCTCTCTATTCGAGTTTTTACACCACTGGTCATATGATATGGTACTAAATAAAGATCCATATAAAGAAGAGCGCAATCAATGCCATAGTAAAACCACGATTTGTGATTGGTACAGTCACTGCAGTTACTGCTTATCTAAGTTTAAGAAGCGAAAGTATAATCGAGGTAATTATAAAGCAAATTAGTTAGCAAGTTGAAGTTAGTGATACTGTGAGTTTTGTTTATTATAGGTTTTCTAAATACTAGTTATTTAGTTATACGATGCCAGGAAAAGGACTAATGCGGAACTATTTTTCTGTGTCGGACGAAGTTGCTAAAAAGACGGAGTGTAAATACTGTAAAAAACTTTTTCCTATAAAGCGACTGTTTCTTTAAAAAACCATTTAAAATTAAAACATTTAATTCTTTACGTAGACAAGATAGTGAGAATTGTAAGTTACTGTTCAAAATGATAAATAAAAATTTATCGAGATTCGTTTTCTCGTTTGTTGACAAGGGTCTTGTTAAATACGATGTTACACCCCGTTGCTTTTTTGGTGGACATTGTGTTGAGGGACCTGGACGAGACGAGGATATCAAACCGCCAACATTAGTAGACCTGGATCCGATAGCGTCATCGTTACCATTATCACCACTATCACCAGGATTGGTGTTAACGTCACCATCCCCAGAAGCAGGGATTCTGACCAATGTCGGCGATTCTCATACCTAAGTACAATAAATCTCAGTTGAACTCACACTTTGAAAAATACACTCACAAAACACATTTTATTTTATATTTTTTTTAGTAGTTACTCCTTCGCAAAATATAACAAATAAATCTGTATTTTTTTTATTTGATCTACCTACTCGAATAGATTTGATAGTAAATAGACAGTAAAATACCTAGTTAATAATTATTTCAATAAATTTTAAGAATTAAATAAGATAGCTATCGATTGCCAGCCGCTCAGCACTAGATGATGAGGGTTTTAAATTAATTGTTAACGGGTTAAATCCTAATTATAAGTTACCAGGCCACAAAACCTTATCTACGACCCTGTTGTTACGGGAATACGAAGATTAGCCAACGATTAAATCTGTCGTAGACAACGAATGTGTCAGACACGTATAACGGCAGACTGCGGGTCATCAAGAACAATGCTGTCATACATTGCTATTCCTAGCCATTTTATAAATAAAACAACCCTCGAGTTCAAGTCAATACTTGTACAGTGCAATCTCCTAGATGGAACTCACACAGAAGAAAATACATAAGAAAAATATAAAGATACAGGAGTGGAATCTGGTGGATAAAATACATTTTTTCCTCACCGCCAATGCGTCTAATATACAAAGTGCGGCAGTTACGATTTCCTCATTACGGCTGCTACGCTCATACACTCAATTTGGTAGCTCAGAATGGCTTAGCCCTGCCTGAAGTGGAAAGTACAGTGAGTAAGGTAAAGAAGACAGTACTCTCAAGCAAAGGAGAAGCTCAGAAAATATCAAATAAATTCACAGGGTGTTTGAAGGAAGCGCGCTGGCATTAATTATGTCGATTTTAGTCGGATATGGTGGTACTATCGACTCTGTTACTTGTATAAGTTAATATTGGATATGAACTACCAGCATTGTTTGTTGTAATATAATTTTTGAGTTGCATGTGGTAAAACCGACTTTTTAATGGAATATCCCCAGTAATATTACTGTCGGATCAGTCGTATCTATCCTGTTTTTTTTTTCCTTTTCTTATGGCTTACTAGCTGTTGCCTCAGTTTTTTTTATTATTTGTTATTCGTAGCAGAAGAAGAAGTGCCCGCAACCCGCAGCTCAGTTCGAAGAGCGCAAGCCAACCCGCCGCACGCGCACGATTGTGCATATTAAAATGGCCTCTCGAAAATTAAGTGACTCGGAAATGACGCACTTGGTAGAACTGTATCGAGAAAACGAAGTTCTATGGAAAGCACATAAAGTCGTACAGAAGTCGAGAAGCAAGAGATAACGCCTATGCAAGAATCAGAGACTCGTTGAATACGCCATAACTTTCAAAAAATTACTGAAACCTCCCTCAGATGGTCGGGGGATCGTGGGATCGTTAAAAACGTCCTTGAACATTTACAAGAGTTGAAAGTGCGTTTTTTCGGTATGAGTACCTACAACTCATTTAAGAAAACTTTCATACCAAATAGCAGTTGCTCAAAAAAATTCCTCGGAAAATCAAATGGCAGTTGAGGACTGGCTAAGAGGCTTTAGAAGACGTAATCCACGTGCAATGCAACTTGTGTAAACTGTATTAAGGATTTTGAAATCAGCATACAGAATGCACGTAACACTAAAGATAAACATGAAGAACCACTTCAAAAAAGATTTAAATCTTCTTGCTCTGTCATAGCAAAAGAAGTATGCGACATAATTATTACTCAAGTCTAATACAGACTCACTTTTTGTAATAATTTGATAGCTGCAAAATTATTTTAGTGTGAGAATTTTACCACATATCGCGCTAGTTTTCCCGATGAAGATTTTAAGACTACCGTTTCCGCTTACACGTCTTTGGATCAATACAAATTGAAAGCGAACAGTCTGCTATAAATATACAACCGTGACGATTTTATCGGAGCAAATAGTCCAATTGCAATTTTACAATAATTATCTCACAGAATCATTTTCAGAATCGATTAAATTACTACGAATTATTTGTACAATTCCAATTACTTTGGTCCAGAGCGGGTTTTTCAAAACAAAAAAATAAAATTATTTCTAAACCCGGCTGTACACACTCGCCGAGAGATCCCGAGACTGGCCGATAGCGAGTCTCGTCGCGGTAGTCTCATCGGGTCCGCGCCACCAATCAAGTCCGACAGACGTGGCGCTTCAGTAAGGGCCAGGCCACAACAGTGCGTTGCGGCGTCGCATCGACGCATCGTGGAAATTTCCGATGCGCTGCCGCAACGTACAAATCTGCGATGCGACAACGCTTTGCCGTTTAGTCGGTGTCCATACTTTGAACGACCTGCACGTGTTTTTTAAGCGATATGGCGCAGTACGATGTCGACCACCTGATATCTTTAATTTACGAACGTCCCGTCCTTTGGGACAAAACTATATCACAATTCAAAGACAAATTTTTAAAAACAGAAGCATGGAGGGAAGTGTGTACAAGTTTATATTCAAATTTTGAGGAGTTAAATAGTGTTGAAAAAACAAAACTCGGTAAGTACTTATAAACATTTATATTTTTGTTAACTGCCAACTAAGACCTCCAATGTTACTATTAAAATAATTACAAAATTCGTTTCTGATTATGTTAGCTCCTGTTCTACTTTCATGTGTTGTTTCGTGTAAAATTTGCAAAGAATCGTCAATAATCATTTCTTCAAACGTTTGTGCGCCATCTCTATTCAATACAAAGTTGTGTAATACACAGCATGCTTTTATAATGTCTATTGTGAAATCGTAAGAAACATTAATGGGTCGATGAAATATGCGCCATTTATTTGCGAGTATGCCAAAAGCGCTCTCAACATATCGTCTGGCTCGGCTCAAACGATAATTAAAAACTCGTTTTTCTATCGATAAAAACTTCCCAGAATATGGGCGCATTATATTATTTGTTAGTGGTAATCCTTCATCCGCCACGAAGACAAAAGGAATTTCTTTTTGAAAGCCAGGTAACGGTTTTGGCGGAGGTATAGATAATTGACCTTTTTTTAATAAGTCGTATAGATTTGAGTTCTGAAAAACAGTGGAGTCACATTCCTTACCATATGCACCTATATCGACATATATGTATAGGAGGAAGGGGGAATTCAAGAAGACGTTACGTAACATTGCTATTTTTATTTAAAAAAAACCAAGGAAATACGTTTAGGTAGGGGGGGGGCTACAGAAAATGTTACGGCGCGTTACATGGGGGGAGAAGGGATGAATCTTTTGAAACTTCCTTGAACTTGAACGTTCTTATTAAAAAAAAATACTAATTAGTTTGAGACAAAATTATCATCATCATATCAAGTCAGATAATGGAGCCAGGAACAGCGTGTCGGAACTCCTAAGCTGTTCAACCTTACTGAGTTAGGATTCGTTAGATTTGTTGAACATACTAGCAGAATTTATATATGTGTTTTGTTTCCAATAGAAAATGACTGACAACGCCAACGCCGTCCCTGGACCGAGTGGGATCCGCCTTGTCCCGTGTTACCCATGTCGGGCAACGCCTGGGGGCACAAGGCTGGTCGACGGTGACCCCGTGTTGTATGAGGACTTGGGAAATGGGCGGTTGCACGTAAGTACAAAAAAAACAAGCCGTGCGTTTCGTATTTTTTAATCCCATTTTCATTATGTGCTGAATCTATTTCGATTTTTATTTTAGCCGTGGCAACCTGAAACGACGCCAGTCGTGTCTCCGGTGTCGTCGCCGGCGCAGCGAAAGCGGCGCCACCTTGACGTCGCAGGTGGTTCGGGTCCGCCAAAAAGTCGCCGCTCCTTGAGACTAACTGATGAGGAGATTTATAAATTTTTAGAAGACTAAGGGAGCGAGTGTGACGATGTGGACCCGAGCAGGGACAACCTCGACGTCGACGGCGAAACCGGAGACGAAGAAGATAACTGCATCAATTTCAGGCGCCTGAGGAAACGGACCCGCCGGCTTCGCAACCGCACAATTGCAGGCAAAATTGTAAAGTTTGACTAAAGCGATATAGTGAAAGCTCAGGCTAGGGAGTATTATTTAAAAAGAAAAAATAAATATTTATGTGTTGGATATTCAAGCTGTTTTAAATTTCCTGATTTCCTGATCTGTTTTAAATAAGGCTTGGTGTTAATAGGGCCAAAGTAGGGCCAAGTGTGCAAAAAGGAGTCGTACGCGGCTACTACATTGGCCGGTTTGAAACACATTTGTACGCACATTTTAAACTGCCACAAAGCAGCGAAAGACAAGAACAAGACTGCGAAGATCTGTTATTTTTTTTAAGTTTGTTGCCATACATGAAAGAATTATCTTCTATGCAAAAATTACGTACTAGAAACAAAATTACACAAGTTCTTATGAACGAAATGAATAGTGGCACGACTCAGACTAAACATGGTTACAATACTTACGACTATAACCCATCAAATATGGAAATTAAAAAGTTGTTTGAATTTGAATGTCTTAAGTGATATTTTTCAATTTAGAAGGACTATGAAAACGGATACTCAGGTTAAGAACATTATGAATTTATTTATCAATGTTTATTTAACTTTTTATAATAAATTGTTTTAATTTTTAAAGAAATATGACGTAAATTCTTCTCTAGTTGATTTGCGTATTGTGCTGGTCTTCTTAGAATTTATTGCAAGAGTCATATGGCACTCCACGTGTCTTATAGTACTCCACGAACCTGGCATGAACAGCTCGTCATTGATGTTATAAACGTCAATTGTTCCTGAAGGTGTATAATAAAACATGCCATGATAACATTTCACTATATGAATTTAGAGCCGAAATATTAGAAAAGATGTTGCCCGGTCCAAGCGTTGGAGAGAATATTTCAATGCCAGTAGGTACAAGAATACACTTGCCACAAACAAGTTACATTGGCGTAATGAGAAGCAACCATAAAAATTAACGGCAACATTAAACATTAAGATACCATGTTCCATTTATTATTAGTATTGTACCTGTTAGGATTGAGACAAATAAAAATCAGTTCAGCTTCCGACTCGGTCTTGACTGGCCGCTCTTTCAATTCTTTTTAAAAACCCTTTTGCTAGGGCGCGAGACCTAACTAACGTTAAAAAAATAATAAGGGCCAAACTATGCGAAAAAAATGTGCACAAAGTCTGTTGCAAAAGAATCGAGTAGATACGTGTGATAAGTTTTTTATATCCGAGCAATCATAATCTTACCTATTATATTCTGGCAGAAATAATGAGCTCTTATTTAGCTTATGATATGATGTTGAGACCGCAGCTTTGGGCCCATGGCCGAAACAGAAATTTTCGTATTCGTAGCCGTTATCCAGGACCATCAAGAGGGAAGGCCTTTTATATGACCAATACGGAATTTATAAAAACTTATAGGTTATCAAAGACCCTCGCACGTAATCTCATCAACAAGTTACGGCCCTTTTTACTCCTGACTCGCCGCAACGATGCCATAAGCCCAAAAGATAAGGTAGGAAACCAATTACACATAATAATAATGTACATCTATAGTGATACCTACAACTACAACACACAGTAACAATCAACTTTTTTGCAACTGGATCATACCAGACTATAACTGTCCAATGCAGGGTCCATGCCGTTTCACAGCCAACTGTGTCACGGGCTAACAAGGAGGTGGTAGGGGCTTTAAATATGCCTGACATATTAAACAAATATATTGTGTTCCCTTTAACTCAAAGTGGCCGGAAACAAATAAAGACTCAGTAAGTACAGATATTACATGTAGGTACATGTTGTATGTACTTATATCAAACGAAGTGTTAGGTGGTGTAACGTGCTAATTTGTGTTACAGCCCGTTACTGCCATCTAGTGTCGTATTTCGACAACTTCATAGGTAATCAATTACTGTTAGCTAGTCTGTGCAACTAAGGATATTGTCTGTTACCTCTGTGGGTTTTCGTACGTAAAACGGAATTAAAGAATATTTAAAACAATTTAAAATTTAAATAAAATTACGTCACTTTTCTTATAGCTTCCAAGATGGGAAGACAATTAATAATTTGTTAATTTTTTGTTTTGGTTAATCCAAGGGCATCTGCCCAGATTTGTTATATAATGTTGAAATAATATTTAATTAAGCCTTTGGGCGATAATTATGGCCTTTTGAGCCAATATTTTTATGGAAATTCATAAATATGTAATTGGCGTGTTTATAATAAACCGGCGATTGCATCATCATAACCTCGTAATGAAAATACAATGATTTTACAGATTTTATATAACACAAACGGCTGAATAGCTGATAATTCAATATAATGTGGGAGGCGACTTATTACGCGGTAAGATTTTAATAGATTTTCTTTTAAATTTAACTTAACTTTTGAAAAACTTAGTTCGACGTTTCTGACGAGATAGTTTTGTTACAGCTTCCTATTTCCACTTACTTCCATTAATTCCTATTAAAGATTCCATTCTTAACCTTAATTATTATTAATTTCCATTGTTCTTGTCATGGCCACAATGGTAAGGTTACTTCATATTATTATAGAAACCTGGAAGGATTCCTGTTAAAATGCCTTCGTTCCTGTAACGAGGGAGTGTTCCGGTTGCTTCTTTATGCCGTCAGTGCCGAGGTTTTCTACAATTTAACTTAGAACATAACTATGGTCAAAGAAGCCTTACTGTAAGTTATCTTAATTTATAACTTACATAGGCGTAACGAGTAACGAGTTGTGAATAAATTTTAATAAGATATTTGGTATGGGGAACATCCCTGAAGTGTTGTATATTGGTGTTCTTCTCTGATTTGCACTAATGTGATAATATAATTAACTGTTCACCAATTATATCTTTTATTTATCTCTAACTTGCTTAAATGATTCGATTTTCAAAGGTTCAATGATACCGGGCTGTGAGGTGAGGAGTCTGGAGAAGAGTCTGTGACTGGCGCCCGATGATATCCTTGGTATATTTTGTCCATATTTAATATAAATTTTGTCACAGCTTATTTATCTCCACCTCAGTAAATTTTTTATTTTTATTACAGTGGATCCCGCAATCGTAGACATCATAGCTGGGTACGTAACTGGCATATATAACGGTAAAATAATTTATTTTGTTGCATTGCAGATTTTATTCAAAATACAATATCCCCGGAGTTGTGGGATGCATTGATGGGACTCATGTCTCAATAATAAAGGCCACTGAAAATGAGGAGAGATTTATAAATAGGAAGGGATATTCACTCCTTGAAAGTAAAAATGTTAAATAAATATTTGCGCTCTTTTACTGAGATAAGAATGAAGTGTTTATTGGTTTAAACAAAATTGTTAAAGAAAGATTTGTGATGTGAATCTCAACATATTGAGTGTGGATGCCAGCCACCCTGGCTCTACGCATGACAGTGTTACTTGGGGTGAACATCCTTTGAACCACTATTTGCAGAGACAATTGGCGTATTTAAATACACATTTTGAAATAAAATACGTAATGTAATGCATTATTTTATTTATCAGGAGATTCGGGCTATGCTTTAAGGGTCAAATTACATTGCCGCGGAATGGAACAGTAGATAATTTTTACAAACAAATTCTACATAGCATAATAAACTTTATGTTGATTGTGGAACGTACAAACTAAGTACACGTCAAAAAAAGGTAGCGCGTCTTCCTATTCAGAGGAGATATTAATCTATTTAGTGCAAAAATATGATTGATATGACGTAAAAGCTAAAAATTACAACGACAGAAATTCTAAGAATAATGCCTGGGAAAAAGTTTGTGAGAAAATTAATTTATCTGGTAAGTTAAATAAATACCTATACTACCAATTATTTCTATCGTCCCACACTTTTTCAATAACGTTCAGCACTCCTTTATACTAAAAGGTTTGATTGTAGTGTATTTTAGGCTTTCATACTTTAATGGTGCCCTAAATTACCACAAAGTATGTAAATCGGCGGCGGGCGCCTAGACAGAGTCCGCTCGGGACAAAGTGACACGAACCAAATGAAATAACACAGTTGTAGTATGTTTTTTAACTATAAGCTATATAAATGAGTTTCAAATACCTACTTATATAATTTTTCTTTTCAGTGAATGAATGTCAAAAATAATGGAAAAAAATACGCGACTGCTACAGAAAAGCGATGAAATTGCGGCAAAACCGGAAGCAGCGGTTCTACTAGAATTAACAAAAATAAAAAAACCGATAAAATATGAAAAGGAATTGGAGTTTCTTAAACCTTATGTGAATAACCTATCTCAAACTTCAAATATAGATAGTTTCGAAACCGAAGAAAATATCGCAGATACAGACTCTCAAAATGTAGACTCTTCACCAAGTCCACGGCCACGATCACAGTTATCAAACAGTTCTCGAAATGAACAACCGTTAAAAATGTCGCAAAGGGACTATATTGAAGCAAAAAAACATGAAGATCCTACTGACAGTTCTTTTCTCACGATGAGTCTCAAAATTGAAAAGATGCCTAAGAAAATACAAGCAGAAGTAGAACGAGATATATTTCGTATAGGAAATGGAAGCTGAAATAAAACTTGCTGATGATAGTTTTGCCAGTCTATCTGAAAAAGAACAATATACGCCATCAGGAACTTACAGACCGTCCCATATACATATACTCCATGCAGACACCTACTGAAGAAAGATGCATACATGCCATCAACAACGTTTACTGTAACTAGTGACTCCGAATAATCCACCCTCACCCTACGTGCCTGCTCCGCTTTCCAGGGCGAAATTGACGCATCCGTTCCATTCCATTCCGCGGCAATGTAAATTGAACCTAACGGGAGTCAAAATAAAAACGGCAACGCCAAACCACTTCTAAAGCCTGTCACGGTATCGTCTATACACCATAAAACCTGGTTAGAGGGTATTCAAATACTTTGGTGTATGAAATTTAAAAATTCCAAAGGGAAATATGAGACAGTACCTTCTGTAAATAATTGGGTGTGGCAAAGGAAGAAGTGGAGACATTCTTAGCGGCAGTGACAGTATTTAAAGAGGTGGAAGAAATATCTGATTCAAACGCACTTGAGGGATCTGTGCATTACTTCTGGTTGGAGACACAGCTGTTTGGTGGCAAGGCGTTAAGAATAATATAAATACATAGGTGTTTTTAAGGAACGTTTGCGACATACCTTTTCTCCGAAGAAAAGATAAGACTCCGACGGAAATATTTATTGCCAAGAAGCGGGCACTCATTGCCCAGCTGACAGGATTATTTCAAGAACAACAAGCAATCGATCTCGTGTTCGACTATCGCACTGTAAATAATATGACATATTTGCATTAAGTTTATGACGTGAAACTATTTTAAATAAAATAAAAAAATACATTTGATTGGAATTAATGCTTATAAGTTAATATCCCTTCTAAAGAAACAAAACTATAACCCTACATAAAATATGTATACATAATTACGTACTTATAATTTACTACAAATATCTAAAATAGTTCCTAATTCAGCTACTTGTGGTGCTAGTTAAGTGTTAACTATTAGCTCTGAGCTTAGTCTCTATTCCCATATGATAACAAAGTACTCTATGAATTTGCAGCACAAGTGTTCAGCCATTCAGTGGCTTCTGGAATGTATGCAAAAATATCTGAAGGTATGCTAATTTCAGGATATTGTATCTCAGTATGTAGTCATAAGTATACACATATTGAATGTCAAATACTGAACACTACATTGTTATAATATGATCTTGGGGACTCAAGATATAAAAATTTTCTTTGATACCCAAGTCATATTTATTTTTTGCACTAGTATTAACTTCTTTCACAGAATTACATGTTTTCTAGAAACCACAGTCACTACTAACTGAACTGCAAAATACAGGATTAAATGAAGTGGTTTTAGGACTAATGTCCATTCCTTTGGTGTGCTTTATGATGTATGTATTGGTGAGTTTTGATAGTAGGTATATCATATCACTCAATATTACATTTAATTTACAGGAGAGCTAAGCAGAAGCTACACTAACATTACAGCCAATTTGGTAGCCAGTTTGGATAACCTTTTTGACGCGATGAAGAGCGATTCTAATGTTTTAAGACGAGAGAAGCCATATTAGGCAAATATGACTTATAAAAGTTCTCACCTGAACATATTTAATGACATGAAATTTTTTTTTTAAACTTTCAATGTATTTTAAACTCATGTGGTAGCCCACATACGCCTCCTTCACAAGATGGCTGCGTTTGGACTCTCAATGCAATTGAAAGATTGTACATTATAATAATTGAATAAAAAAGGACAAATATCCGAGTTTGTCTACGAGACGCCTGCAGCACGACCCATTAGAGAACCTTTTTGGTTGCATTCAAGCCTATTGTGGTTCAAATATGAACCCAACGTATGGGCAATTTATGGCTGAGTTGAAGACAGACAGGCATGGCAGGAAACTGCGAAAATGATGACTTAGAAATTATTAATAATGTAGATAATTTTTTATTAGTTCCTCAAGCATCAGCCACAAATTTATTTGTGCAGCCTGAATTTCATTCACTTGATGACATTGTCTTTAGAAATCGACGAAGGCCGATGAGGACAACACAAATTCAGGTTTGTTCATATGTTTGTAACTTCATATAAAAAAGTTTCCTGTTAGTTGAACACAATGTAAACAAGCCCTGTGTTCAGGTGAAATTAATACACACCATGATCATTATGTTCACTAAATACAGACTCGACGAATTCGAATCGACTGATTCGAAAAAAAAGCTTGAACTATGTAACAAATTACATGGTTACTGAAGTGCAACATGTGCTTCGATAGTAATTTTTTTTTTAACGCCTTCTACTTTTTTTAACTCATCTTACTTCGAAGATAAGAGATACTGTGAATTTTGATTTCCTCAAAGGTCGCTCATTACATAAAAACGAAAATGTAGATAAAATTATTAGTGTGTCTATCATAAGCATTACATGTTTTTGCGTGGTTAAAAATAGGTTATTTGCAAACGACGCAACAGCAGTTGCTCTCAACCGCAAAATGCCAATAATATTTAATAAAGTCAAGGAGGCAACAGTGACTCAGTCGGCAACAGTGGCTCATGTATGTTTCCACCTGACGAGAAAGAATGACTAGGTTTGTCTCTGTCACACATTATACCGTTTGACCATCAAACACGTTTGATCTAGTCGGCCGGCAGTTACGGTGCCGTTGTGTTGTGTCACAGTGAAAAAAGAAATTTCGCGTGGGTAAAATTATATTTCAAGGTAAGTTTCTGTGCTTTTTATTATGTGAAACAATGGTAAATCGCTATAACTAACATATTTTCTGGTTGATAAAGGTTGTGTAATCTTCATTCTTACAGTTTTTTAAAAGGATTGGATTTTGGTTTTGTTATTATTGTACTTTTTTTTTTAATGGCGGTGTCGTGCACAGTGGCTCAATTTCAATAAGTACACAGTGGCTCGTGAGTCACCAGAAAAGGCCATGATAGAACAAGAAAAAGGTGCTACTAAACTAAGATATGAAGCCAAAAGAAAAAGAACTTGCCGAACGGTACTAGACAGCGATGAAGACGAAGTGCATAAAGATGACGAAGTCCAATTGGCGGACTCTGAAGACGATATTGACTGGACAGAACAGCAAGAAGATACCCCAGAAGTTGATGCTACAGTTGTTTTAACCGAGACAGACTTAAATAACCCTTTACCTCACTCACCTAAAGGAGAATATGTCATAATACAATTGAAATCCAAAAGGCAAAGATTATTGTATATTGGAAAGGTGATAGAGGAAAGAAATCATAGGTTTGAATATTACATATCATTCTTAAAACGTAAGTCTGGCACTGAGAGAAAATACATATTGCCAGTGCCATCTGTGGTTGGGACCTCTTCTAGGCCATTCTTTATTTTCCCCGTTGATTTTTCTTCTCTACCAATTTATTAATTTCTTTATGTTGATATTTTTATTCAAAAACTTTTTTCTGTTGATTTTGATTTGATATTAATAAGACTTAATGAAAAATTATGTGATGACTGTGTGATTATTAAAAAGAATTGATTAGATTAATTACATAAAAACTGACTCGTTCTTAAGTTAGACTGAATTAAACTATCTTTTAACTTTATGATTGTTTCCCTTAATTGCAATTTGCAAGAGCTTTTGTTACTGAATTTTATTTAAGTTTTCAGGTTTATCTTATAATAATATTGGAGCATACAAATTAATATTTATTTTACTTTTAAGCCCAACAGAATGCTATTATATTAAGAAAGATATAAAAATTGTTGATTCGACTAGATACCAACTAAATAAATATTGAAGGCTCTACTAATATAAGCATTTAAACCACTTGTTTTTTTTAAATAATACTTTAATATCTTATTTGTTATTAATTTTGTATCTGTATTGTACAGTCGCGTGCAAAAGTATGGAATCACTAGCTTGTGACTTGCTATGAACATATTTAAATTAAAACTTATCGACAAATGTGTTTAAATGTGGTATCATTTTAACGGTTACATTTTCAGCTTTAAAATGATACCTTTGCAAAAATCATATTCGTATTTCAATCGGTAGCGTTTCATAAAGGAACAAAGGTGTTCTTGAGCTCCTTTAACTGGTAACGACTTGCACACATTACATCACTATTAAAAGAGTGTATTTTCTGGATATCGTTATCAGTTGACTTTTACACGTTGATGGGTACACATCTCAGCTAATTACGACCTTTTGCCTTTTAAGATAATGGACACTACGCCAGAAGAAGCTGCTCAAATCGTTGCTCTACTGCAACAAGGACTAAGTCAGCGTACTGTCGCACGACAATTCCACGTTAACCAATCCTGTGTCTCGAAAATTTTTAAAAGATTTCGGGAAACTGGAGACTTCACCCCAAGGCCAAGATCTGGACGTCACAAGTGCACTTCGGATAGAGATGATCGATTTATCGTCTCAACTGTTCTGCGGAATCGACATTTGACCGGTGTTGACGTGCAGCAGCAGCTCAGGGAAGTTCGAGGAGTGGCTGTCAGTGAGTGGACAGTAAGGCGCCGACTCAAGCAAGCAAAATTGACACCGAAGAGACCAGCTACAGGTCCGAAACTCCCTGCAAGACACCGACAAGCACGGCTTCAATTTGCTCGAGCGCATCTTGATTGGGACGTTGAGCAATGGAAGCGAGTTCTGTTTACGGACGAGTGCAGAATGTGCTTACGTGGCAGTGATCGAAGAGGACGGGTTTATAGGAGGCCTGGTGAACGCTTTTCGCAGTGCTGTATTGCCGAAACAGTAGCATACGGAGGTGGTTCTTGCATGATGTGGGCGGGTATTTCCATGGATGGGAAAACGGAGTTACATAGTTTTCGTCCCTGGCGGAGGCCGTGGAGGCGGTTTAACTTCAGAGCGATACATCTCCAACATTCTCTTGGACCATGTTGTCCCGTACATGGGTTTTGTCGGCGATCATTTCTTGCTCATGCACGATAATGGCCGTTGTCATACAGCGCATGCCACTTCTGTCTTTTTGAGTGAAGTCGGTATCTCGAAAATGGACTGGCCAGCACTGAGTCCTGATTTAAACCCAATTGAGCACCTTTGGGACAAGTTAAAAAGGCAAATACGAGCCAGAGATCCGGCTCCTACGAGCATCGACACCTTAAAATCGGCTTTGGTAGCAGAGTGGGAGAGTATCCCTCAAGATACTGTCATAAAACTGATAAAGTCTATGCGCAATCGACTCAGAGCTGTAATTAAGGCAAGAGGAGGTAATACCAAGTATTGAATAAATTGAATTTACTTAAATAATGTTGTTGTTTTTTTTATTGATTTTTTTCCTCACCTGCCTATCCTCGATTCCTAACCATTTTTCTTACTCTTCTCTTCAGAAGGCTCTAATTTTTGATATACGGGATCAATTTTTATAAATATGGTATCATTTCAAAGCTAATGCTGTAACCTTTAAAATCGTATCACATTTAATCATACTCATCAACGTTTTTTTTAACGAGTTGGTAGCAAGTCACAAGCAATTGATTCCATACTTTTGCACGCGAGTGTATTTGTTAGTAATATTATGATTTTTTGTTATTAATTATTTTGATGAGTCACTGTGTACCCTTAGAGTCACTGTGTACTCCAGGGTTGGGTCACTGTGTACACCTAGGCGTGCACAGTGGCTCAAAAGTATTTTTTTTTGTGTTTCACTGTTTATTTTATTTTAAACCTGTGTGGTCCATTTTTGTTAATTCAGTATTAAACTACAATAGTTAATTAATGTTATACAGAAGTTTCATTATCATCCCGTAACATTTTGTATACAAAAAAGCTTTTTGAAAAACACATGAGTCACTGTTGCCTCCTTGACCCTAATAGGTTAAGGAAGAAGAAAAATCAATGGAGGTGATAAAAAAAAGATTTTTGCAATGAAATTGCACTGCAATGCATTTTAATGGGTCTCGACAACAAATTAGCATTCACGCTGGTATTTTATATACAGATACAAAAATCGATTTTTTTGCATCATAGATGAAAACAACTCCCAACAAAGAACACGGCCCAGACGCCATTTGGGTTCATCTTCAACCAGTAATAGAATTGGTCAAATAGAAACTACTTAAAGTAAATGGGATTCATTTTTATGATATATTTTTTTATACCGAACAGAAAAGTAAAAAAAAATACGGTGAAGACAAAACGTTACTTATTAGTCACACTTTCGAAGAAAGAAAAAAATACTGGTCTGTGCCGTTTGATAAAGTTTCTCTGAAGTCTGCATTAATATACGAAAAAGATAAAGATATAATTGATGAATTTGTAGAATTTAATAATAAAACAAATGATTTTGCTGATCATGCACTTGTTTTATGTTGAGAGGGGCCATCTGTAAATGGCAACAACCTGTGGCTTATTATTTCTGTAAAGAAGGAACGCCAGGGATTCATTTGAAGAATGTAATAAAAGATTTTATAATGGCTTTAAATGAAACAGATCTATTACTTATAGCTTTGGTCTATGAACTGGGTAAAGCATTTCAATCTGTTCCCAAGAGCCTTTAAGAGGATACAAGAAGATTTCAAATCATACCAGGTGCAATGCAATAACAAATAAAATCTGTAGTAAATAATTCTTCAAGAAGTTGACTTCTTCAAGAAGTCAATAAAGAAAGGAAAACAGATAATAGAAAGCGTTGGTCTCAAGTGGTACCTGTTTCAAGTAACAGGGTTATGATAACCCAGATGGGTTATATATTATTCCCCTTATTCATTCATTCATTTCTCATTCCTTATTCAGTCATTGAAAAATTTGGCAAGCTAAAAGAAGACAAAACATATTAAACCTATAACAGGCTTATAAAACGTTTGTATTTTTTTATAAATAAGGGGAAATTTCCCCTATTTTAGATACTTCTTATGACATTTAACTTAATTAATTAATCTATGGTTTTACTCTCTGCTAGAGTTGGCAACACTGCGTCCCGTGTTAGCTGTTTAGGTTTTTAAATTGCATACAAGTTGGGACAAGATGTGGCTCTTAATTATTGAATCATGAGGTAAAGTACATAGCAACTAAGCAATAAAATTACTTTAGCACCTATTCAAAACACACATGTCCTTTTTAATATAATGTACCTACTAATTAAGTACGTAATTATTTAATTTCAGCAAACCAGCTTATATTGCATTGGGCTTATCGGCAGCGTGGTGGACAGCTTACATAATTTTATGGAAAAAATACATAATACCTAAACCGTGAGTAACACAAACAAAATATAATTCCTGCGGCGGCTTCTTTGATGTAGCTCTTACACCAAGCCAAAATGCCGCCGTAAAGCTTTATCTTTTATGGTCGTTAGTACACATTATTACGTTATATATTTTCGTGCTTGCACCTCTTTTTGCGACTGCAAACGGCAATTGCAGGTGCAGCAAACAATGCGTTGATTATTTTTAGATGTTTGGTGTTTCATAGAACCTGCCAAGGGTAAATAATAATATGATAGGTACTTAGATTTTTGTTTTTTACGTGGAAACTGATCGATTCCATTTTTTGATATATATACCTATAAAGTTAACAGTTAAAAATATGTATAGTAGATACCTACTCGAACGAAGTAGGTGAGAAAAAAACTATAAAACTTTATTTGATTACGTGTTTTGATTTTAGGAAAACATCGCGGCAAAAAGTGGTGGCTATAATGCCGCCACCGCCACCACCACTACCACCACCATCACCGTCAAGCCCAATTGACATCCCTTGGCCAAATTCGGACTGGCCAAGGAGGAAACGTGCTTAACAAAAATATTTAAATAGAATGACAGAACGGCGGGACCGTGCCTATCCTTTGTAGGCACGGTCCCGCCAAATAAATAAATGAACTAAGAATGCTTACATCTATTTTATTTATTCTTATCCAAAAATACCTAACTGATAGAATACCTAGGTATTTAAGGCTTATTGATCATTTCATTACTAAGAGACACGCCTCGTAATTGTACTAGTGAAGACCAATGTATGTCTACAACAAAAATTAAATTCATATAAATTTTTTTTATTGTAGGATACCTACTGAACAATAATCGTGTTAAGTAAAAATAATTGTACTCAGTGTAAAAACAATTTAACCACTACATAAGCTACTTCAACAAATACACGGATAGATCATAGAGAATACAAAGGGGTAAACAAAAGAAATTTGATCTCCCTTTCAGAATATGCTGAGCGATGTTTTTCAAGCATTATCCAGAAAGTGAATGAATACTTCGAAACACAAGTTCATCAAAATGGAATTACTTAACAATCAGTAAAAAATACAATAAAATTTAAGTATTATTTTAACTATTTAATCTTTAACAGTATTTTATTGGCATAGAAGTATTCAGGTTAATAGACCAAACAAATTAAACTGACAAGCTGTGCAAAACATAACTGAAGTATAAATGTATATTGAAATATAAAAATATGTCCTCTTATAGAATATGATGATATTATTTGCTGTTTTGAATTAGCTGTTGAGATTTCTCAAGATCACTAAACAATAAAGGCTAAAAGATCTTATCTATTTTTGTGGGCTAACTTAGCTTCCTTTTTATTTCAGATCAATTGTATGAGAGTGTTTAGTAAAACTGTAGCAGCTACACTGTCATACACAGCCCAATTTTGTAAGTATTTTCTCAAGTTTGCACTTTGTATAACATACATAAAACATAGATAATAAATGTTATATTTTTAATTTTAGCTCATCTTGGTGACAGGACTCCAGAAGACCCATAATAAAGAATAATAATGCTGTGGTCTCGTTCTTCGATGATCTTTTTGATTCTGTCAATGGAACAAGCCAACATGGACAAAACAAGAATTTAAGAAGAGCTGTCATATTCACCTAATCATGAATACTGGAGAGAAGCGCAGAAACAATGAAAAAAGATACGACATGGACAATATAAACTGTAAAATAACTTCCAACCTTTTTAAAAAAGTGATAAGATATTCAAAGCTTTAATAAATTGTGTCAGCAGATATACTTGTATCAGCCACCCAAGAAAGAATAAATGTACACTCACATGCGTACACAGCAGGGTGGATGATCACAAAAATATTAAGTAAAAATAATTATACTCAGTGTAAAAACAATTTAACCACTACATAAGCTACTACAACAAATACGCGGATAGATCATAGACAGTACAAAGGGGTTAATAAAAAAATTTAACCTCCCTTTCAGAATATGCTGAGCGATGTTTTTCAAGCATTATCCAGAAAGTAAATGAATACTTCAAAACACAAGCTCATCAAAATGGAATTACTTAACAATCAGTAAAAAATACAATAAAATTGAAGTGTTATTTTAACTATTTAATATGAGATCTTTAACAGTATTTTATTGGCATAGAAGTGTTCAGGTTAATAGACCAAACATATTAACCTCTCAAGCTGTGCAAAACATAACTGAAGTATAAATGTATATTGAAATATAAAAAAATATCAATTTTCTGTAGTACTACTTTTATTTCATGTACTTTTCTGTCATGAAGTTGATTTTGGAAAATCAATCATCAGTGCAGGTTAAATTTTGTACTACAGAATATATTGAAAATTTTAACAAAAGAAAAAACATAAGTTATAACAGCTATGGGACACTGCAGATAGCTACTATTGAAGTAGGGAACTTAAAATAACTTCAAATTTTTTGATAATATGTATAATTAAGGAGACTATTTCTCCCAATGTATAAACTTGGATGCAATTCAGGCTATCTGATGTCCGTTACAGCATCAGGTCTACCAACAACACTGTCCAACACAGGGAGAGACCTTCAGCAATGAAGCAAACGACAAAGAAGACCCAGACACAGATGTCTGTTGATAGCATGCATCAATCAAGAAATTTGTAAAGAAATCCACTGTTTGGCCCCCAACAATACAATGTGCAAGTTCTAGAAGGCCACGATTTTATGGCTTTTGAAACCTCATATTTCAAAAAAGTAAGAAACTATTCATATCAAAAGTATGTATTGCAACATTATGCTTTAAAGAACAGAAAAGATTAGGAAACCTGCAGTAATTTATTTCAATTAACACCCTTACTGCCGTTGAGGTCACCGGTTTTAACATTGAAATAAATCCTAGGCAGTCAAGGTTTTAATAAAGGAATATATTTCAGAATGGGAGCCATTACAGTTCATCACGGACTTTGAGCAAGCATTGTTGACCGCCATAAAAAAATCTTCTCCTCAGCAAAAGTACAAGACCCAAGTACCCACAACATTTGTAAAAAAGCCAAATTGCTGAACTTGACAAAAAATCAAAGACTATTAACCAATTTCTGTCAAAAAATTACACGTTGGAAATGTTAAATTGATTAATTAATTATCTGAGTTAATTAATGTGTTAGTAGTTGACCAACATAGAGAAAATGATTTGACACTGCTGTTTGACCTGATGTTCTTGCATGCACGCACATACTCTACCTTGGCACACACAAAGAATGGCGTGTCAGCAAATATTTTTTTCAAAAAGATAATTATAATAACAGACAAAATATTTGCGATTTGTTGTATGAATATTTATGGAGGCGAAATATAGAAAATAAAAATCTAGATCCATTCAAAGTATTGATAAAAGTCATAAATTATATTTTTATATTTATAATAAAAAAAGATACAAAATATGTTTGTTGTTTTATTGTGTGTGTAAGTAAAAGACCCCATCCAAAGGGGCAAAGACTCAATAAACTACACAGCTCAAATAGAAAGAGAATTGATTGGGTGAGGTTATGTTACACAAAATCGCGAAGCATTCCACTTTTTTTTTTTGAGCATCGCGGAAAATGCCCAAGCGTATCCGTGATTCCGACTTACGGTGTCGTATAGTCGTCCATGATGGTTTTGGCCGGTATAACCTGTCTTTCGCCCCCGCGAAGATAGGTATCCATGAGGATTTCCCTCCGTTAAAAAAGTTTAAGTCAGGTTATTTTAATTACGAGGAAGGATAAATACCAAAGGATTGTAGCATACTTACATAATTGGTATGCATAGGATTACAGCTTGAGAACTTTAGTTAACCTTACATTACATATCTCACTACATACTTAAGACTTTAATAATTCCCACAAAACTTTTAACTGCTCAAATGATGTGACATTATTAATGATGTAGTTATAGAAAAGTCTTAAACATCTTATATGATTGGCAACGGACACAGAATTAATGTTTTTGTCCATTTCTAAAGTAAACTATTTTATTAACACATTGTAAGATATCGCTTCTTTTACTAATAGTGTCAAATGTTTAAATTATTATAAAAGTGGTAACGTTCACCACTGTGCCACTTAGCGATTATTTTTGCCCATGTTTAACAATTAACACCACAAGTCACATTACCTACGTATATTCATAGAAGTCTTTGTTACCTACCGTAAAATAATTAAAATAAAAAAATTAAACAACGCAAGCACGCCATTGCCGACTGCAGGGTCACGCCACAGAGTACTCTGTGGAGCACAGACAGAGTAGAGCAAGCAAGGCAAGGCGAAGACTAAAAAAAGAGGTCGACAGACAGCTGTCAAACGTACCGACCTACCACAGAATAACGAATATACGGCATGCTTAGAGTAATTTATATTATACTATTGTATATTATTACTCTATGACGGCATGTGATATACCATAGACTAAATAATGTTTCTTCCGTCTACCTACCGTCATCTTGTTGAAATGAAAATTTTAAATTACATTTTTCAACATTTGATTGTGATAAAATAAAGGAAATCATAATGTTTGTAGCGAGCATTATTGATAGAATGACGTCACCGTCGCACAGTATTTAAAATATATTTTTTTATAGGCCTGAGACTATTTTCTAATCAGTGGCTTGAGCTTTTAACATAGATCAAATCAAAGACTATGTACTTGGATCAAAGTTACCTTATAATATTACTTTGATCTATAGACCAAAGTTAAACTTAAATCTCATGGTCCAGAAGTCATGGACCTTCCATAGTAGTAATATCAGAAATCTTCAAATAACGAGCAAACTTTAACTTTAAAGATAAAACGATTATACGATTTTATGTTAATAAACGGTTTGAAATAAAATTCATCAAATACCTACCTACTTTAAAAAAAAGTCTACATTGGTCTGCGATCTAACCATTTGTAAATAGAATCGAGGCTAAGTACAAGTAATTAGTTGGATTTGGTTTTAAACAAATATATAGGTACAGTGCATACTGCTTCAAATTGTTGTATTTTAATAAAGTAATGGATACAACATTTTAAAATAAAAGTTAATTCATCTGTTTTTCATGTTTACTTTACTTTCGGCACCCGTGGGCTACCCTTTCCATTTATTCTATATAATAATTATGTTGTATGGGATTCCTAGTCTTAATACGTATGTATGGACACCCTAATGTTGGGTCTAACGCTAACTATAATAATATAATAAAATAACTGCACATTTTAACTAAAATTGTTTATTTTATTATAAAAACACGGTAAAATAAAGGTTAATTACTCGCTTCTAATGTCATTGGGAGCAGAGAAAATAGATAGAACAATCAAAAATAAGTATAGACAAAATAGAAATATAAAAAGGCGCCAAATTCAAAACATAATTTCAACACGAACGTATAAGACTTGCTATAGACGGACTGGTTGTAACAGACGGAGCTTTAAACAGTTGCGGTCCGACTGCCTTAAATGAGCAGCTTAAAAAAAAGTCGGTTATATTCATAAATTCGGGCCCACTTACGACTTTAAGCTACACAGCTTGAATCAGTCAGTCTATTGCCAATATAAGATCCATTTTCCTTCATACTTGAATTCTGGCTTAGGACAGGCAAAAATGGTTAGGTATAAAAAAAGTAAGAAAAAGAAAAGATTTTTTGGCGCCCATCAGTAGCCCACTATAGAGCATGGGTCTTCTTAATAGCTGAAGATACCTTGTGCATACTCCGCTACGCTACTCCAAAGCGGATTGGAGTGGTAAATGGTCAACCTTGTTGTTGAAAGTTCAAGAAAAATGTCCGTTAGTCCAAATATTTATAAGATAAATAATCAGTCAACACCAAATACAAAGGAACAGTTTTTAATGTGCGTCCCAGATGTAGTCTCTGCGGCCGCAGTGAACGTGATAATAAGCGAGTTAAGGTTAAGAGTGGAACTTGGAAAAGCATGTAAATGCACAAACTGCTTCAGAGCACCCCGCGCAATATGTGACTGAGCGTTTGCGACACACTTTGCATACGTGTCGTTGGCGGTTGCTGCTATTAGGCGTAGTTAAAAAAGGATATTCGACTGGGTAATGGTGTTTAGCTTCATAGAATTGTGTTACAGATTTAGATTTAACAGGCTGAGGGGAACCTGATGATGAGGAATGTTTTTTTAATAATGATACCTACTATTAATCGTTTTCGAAAACTATAGTGAGAAAGCTTTTTAGTGACTAAACTTCTATGAATTATAAAAGAATTTAGTACGGACACATTAAGTAAGCGATGAAATAACTTTTTGTACCAAATTGTGGTACGTTGTATGGGGTAGGCTGCCAACATTTGATCTTTCTTATCAAGTCCTCCCATATTGGTATTATAGTCCACTATCAATGTGGGCTTTTCAACACCATTTTTAGTGGAGATGACATTGCCGTGGTAAGTAGAAATCAGTCCTACCTACGAGGGCTACATCTCTCCAGACCATGACATCGACGTCTCCACTGGTTAATCCTGCTATTTGCCCTGGTTTGAAGTCATTTTTTGTCATTTCATTTAACTGCTCAGGAACAAATTGGCGATTTGTTCGTAAAGTGCCGACGCAATCAAAGCCAATAGACTTTAGTTTACGGGCAAGAGCGGGTGAGTTATAATAACTGTCCATCCACAGAGTGTGCCCGGAGTGTTCTAAACCTTGAACTAACTTTAAAATTAGGTGAGGCGCAGCTGCTTGCGTTGACTTGTGTGCATAAACCATAAATCGCCACAAATAGCCAGAATGCGACTCGCAAATTTCGTAGGTTCTGATGCCAACTGTTTTCTCTTTTTCTTTCCCCAGTCTACTCTTCTGCACAAGCGATTCATCAAGAGCTATGTTCTGTTGCATATTATAGATGGTCGAAAATTTGGCATTTAAGTGACGAACCACAGGCTCCACTTTAAATAACTTTGCCTCTAACGCATTGAAGTTTTTCTTACGCATGTTCTCACTGTTGTTGAAATGTAAACATGTACTAAGAAGCTGAAATTTTCTGAGTGACATGTGCACCCGAAAGCCTGGTGTACAGAAGATGTCCGTTTCCCTGGCCCAGTACTCCTCCAACCTGGATTTTTTAAGAACCCCCATCGCGAGAACCATTGCAAAAAATGTATATATATCGTCAACTGTTACATCTGTCCAGCTTCTTAATCGACTACCGGAGCGTAAATGGCTTCTCTGCATCTTTACTAATTTCAGTTGCCGGGCATACCTGTTTGTCTCTCTTGCTATGTATGAAACAAATTCCCTGTCCCATATGGCTGTAAATATATCGTATGGGTCACTCTGAGCGATAGTGGGACCACAGTCGGTATTGCAAAAGGATTCTCGTCTTTCTGTTGATGGAATTGGAGGATTGGGAAATGCTCTCCATTCGAAGTTATAAAAGTTATTTGGTGAATAAATTGGTGTGTCACTGGAAGAAGTTTTTAGGGTGTCCGCTGAGGTGGAAGCTGCATCACAATCTTCATCCTGTTCTTCATGTGTCTCCCAAAGAGCCCGAGCCACTCTAGGTATGAAGAGATTAGTTACAAAATCGTCATCGCCTTCGCTAACATCTTCATCGCTTCCTGATGGAATCAACCAATAAAATTGTATTAATTTAAAACACAATACTTAAAAGACATCCGCAAATTATTTACGCATCCGCATCTTAAACAGCAACATTTAATAATTACCATAATGTAATATATCCACTGTTTTTGCATCAGTAATAGAACCAGTGGAAAGTGAAGGCAACCTGAAACATAAACATTCTTCAGCCTTCAAAACCTAAAATATAACATTGGATTAACCAAAAAACATTAACTTACTTAGCAGATGAAGATTTCAGATCTTTGTTAGAAGAGGCGTTCACATTGCTTGTTGTTGGCTGTTTGTCACAAAGCAATGCACGCGCACGTGCGATTCTCCCAGATTCTCGTGTTTTAATCCTGGAACATGTATTCACATATTAAAGTTTGCCCAAATTCAGACTGAAAAAACCATAGTTGCTCATCGAAGATGTTAAAAATAATTACTTGGTTGTACGGCGAACGCGTCTGCGTTTGATAGGAGCCGGACTACTACTCTCGTACTCTAATTTGACTTCATTATCTAACTTTAACAGTGTACTTAAAGAAGAGTCACCAGATTCAACATTCCTGGAAATTAATAGTACGATCAACATATTTCAGCTTACTTTAATGACATAATCCTACTAATATCCTACTAATATTATAAATGTGAAAGTTTGTAAAGATGTTTGGATATTTGGATATTTGGATGTTTGGATGTTTGTCTAACCGTTGAACGGATTAAGCTGAAACTTGGTACACAGATAGGTTGCATCCAGGAATAGGACATAGGATACATTTTATCCCGATTATAGGTTCCCTTGGGACGAAATCAATATTTTGTTTATCGACTTTTCCGCGGGCGGAGCCGCGGGCATCGTCTAGTCTAGTAATTAATAAAAATCTTACATGGCGGGTGATGTTACTATCTCCACCTTAAAAAGAGATTGGTTACTTTCATTGATTGCTAAAGTTGTATCAGTGCAGCTGAAAAAGAAAGCATTACCTAGTTGATAAAAAAACATTCAAAGGGCAAAGTTGCTTTATATTAAATAAAATATAAAAAAAAATGATTTTCAAATAACGAGGAGGAACTCAAGAACATTTTTGGAAAGAAGATTCTTATCGCAGCTTACGGGAAGTACGATTTAGTCGTAATCGTCACGTACCGGCTTTGCACTTGCTATTTGTACAAGCCTACTAGTACAAACAAACAAACGATCGAGAACACGAGCAGAGATTGCGCAGTCTGGTGCGCAATTCGTTGTCTCACTCTCTCTTGATGATTCGCTCTCTCACTCTCTCTTGCTTTAATCAGTCCGTATATGGGTAGCCTTATAAAATATGTATAATACACCTATTTTGTGGGTGCGATGTAAATATTTTTACTTCATTGGAATCGATCTTTAATAAAATATTGATTTAATGACAAGACTCGATTTTTGCAATTGTAAATTAACAGAATCAGGGCCTGGTATACATGTGAATTAGAACATTGTCATTACAATACAAATCAATTACAATTCTTCGTCAATAAATTATAACTTTCTATCAGATCCCAGCAACCAACTTTAAACAACATAATCATTTTTTTACCCATCCATCCTTGCTTTGTGATATTCTCTTAGAAACACCAAGTAACAACATGATTTGATAAACAAACTCGGAAAACAGAACCGTTCAATTGCACATGCAAGCCAGTTATGAATGAAAAAGAAAGGCTATTAATAAGTATTGAGTACGTACTTAATAGAGTAAAACAGTTGTAAACTACTATCGTACAAAAATAATGTTGTCCTTTTCTTACACGTTACTATTATAATAAGACTGAAAGGAATAGGAATACGTTTACATGCTTACATACATGTTAAATCAGATCGTCCGACGCGGGACGTTGCCAGCCACGACTATAACCCGACTACTACGTTTATTCGTCGGGCGGCAGCGGGAGCTTGCCAGTCGGTATAATTTAAGTACAAAATGGCCGCGCCGCGCCGCCGGCTGGTGGATATTTTTTTTTACTTTTTCTAGGTTATTGCTTCACAACAATGAGACGTTTTTATACATAGTTTTTATATTATCATTATTATGTATTATATTAAATTTATAATTTTAATACATAATACTTTAGTTATGGTCGTATCATTGAGGTACTTAATTAAAATGATCAAATATAAAAATAGAAGCAGAAATTAACGGTTAGATATAATACCTACACAATTACACAGAGTTTCACATCATCAAAAGAATCTTAAATTCGAAAATCGATTATCTATTTTATAATGTTGATTTGTGACTTATAGGTACATTAGACATCTTATTTACCTACGTGATGATTAAAAAATAATAATTCACCCCTACAATCTACATAAGTCAGCACCTGCATTGGTGGCTTATTTTTTTTAATCGTGCTTTTTAATAAACATTTCCAACTTAATTTATGCCATAAGTCCTAAACTAAATACTTAGCCCCGAAACTGCGTTAAGCGGTCACCCGCGCGGTTTCATACAAAATTGCTACGTTGCAGGCACCCGCGTGGCTTCGGTCCCGTACACACGCGACGAGGCCCGTAAATTGGATTTGGAACGGTTTTACAACATGACGCAATAAAACACAAAAATTTATTAAATTATTTATTTTATTCTTAAAAACTCTAGAACATTATTATAATAAATTATTTACTATTTTAAATACAATACTTTACCTTTTCATTTTGTTTCACAATAATTTATGGACATTTGCTCAATATTGTCATGTGTTATGTTAAAATTAAATAATGATTTTTAAGTCAACAGTTGAATAGACAAGAAAACAGCACTAAAATCATCACTGATGCGTTGCTGCCTTAGAAAGAAGTTAATTAACTACTTATTATATACTATTATTTAAGTATTCAGCCATAGTATTATTTAATAGTACACAATGAACCTGACAAACTAAAATATCATCATCAGCATTGTAAAATTGGTCATATGGCACTGTTTGCAAATGAATTTAAGAACAAATATTTTATTTGATAACATTCTATTACTTTACAAATATTGTCAGTTTACCAGATAACAGGTTTTGGATATTTAAAACTAGATTTTTTCAATACGGCAAGACTAAGTTAGGCCAATTTGATAGAAAAGGCTATCTTTATTAGTACTAGTTTACAAATTCTAGTCGAATGACCTAAGCAAGTTTAAGTAAAAACATTATCTTTAAAAATTCAGGTATGAAAAACACAAAAAATATCACTAAAATCAATGATATTTTATTCTAAAGACATGTTACTTGCATGCGTCCTTATCCACTTTACGATACTAATTTGCCGTCTCGTTCTTACTTTAAAGAAAAGAGTCCAATTGCGATTACGTATTTTTACGTCGAACACGCTTATGACCTGAAGTATAAGAAACCACTGACTATCATCTATAACTCGAGCCTATACATGTTTGTCACATGTTTGGACCGGCCGGGAGTCGAACCTAGGACCATCTCATTGCAGGCAAGGTCACTAATATACTTCAAAAACATTACAAGTTACACTCAATGTAACACATTGATGTAGTCAAGATGATGTGTCTTCATATGTCCTTTCAGACTACAATTCTGCACAAACGCCTGCCCGCAGACAACACAGGAGTACCTCCGATCATTATTATGTATCCGCATGTGCTCTTTCAATGTCTTATTTCTCGCATATGACTTCTTACACACCGTACATTCATAAGTCTTTTCTGTGCTATGTTTTGCCATGTGAATCTTTAGTTCTGTATTAGTGTAACACTTGTATGAGCATATCTGACACTGCACATCTCTGACGTCTAAATGCATGCGTTTCATATGCAAAGATAGACCATAGCGTCGTCTAAACACAGAGTCACAAACGTTACATTTGTACACTAAAGGTGCTAATCCATGAGCCTCAACCATATGCTTATGTTTATTGAAGAAGTCAGCAAATCTTTCTGGACATTTCGGACACTTATTCTTCTTCAGCATCTTATGAACAGAGTCAACATGAGATCTGTACTTGTGTCTGGTATCGTAAACTTTCTTGCAGCTTTCACACGGAAACCGTCCCGTCTCATGTGTATACTTCATGTGGACTTTCAACCTTTGCTTTGTTACATAACCGGCTCCACACTGATCGCAGACAAAGTTTCTGTAATGCACATTCATGTGCCGTTCAATAGCTCCAAACGTTTCGAAGTTACACCCACAACACTGACACTCAAACTCGTTGGACGGAGACATTTTGAACGGAAGCACTCTATCACCAAAGTCCAAATGCATTTCCTTGTTATGCACTCTCGTTAAATGAGTCTTCAGCTCGTTCAAATTAGGAATATTCTGATGGCATAGCGTGCACTTTAGATTCTGTACGTACACATACACAACCAGGCAATCAGCTGTGAATTTCTTCAGCAACTTCTTCAAGCTGGTTTTACATCCATCGCTGTCCTGATGATGCCGCAGAATCTCGAAGGTCTCACATATCTTCCTGCAGTAGAGGCACGGGAAACCAGACCTGGTTTTGGACTGGAAGGCGGTTGCGTTGGAGTTTTCCAGAATGGTGATAACGTTGGTGGTGTGAGCTATCTTCTCTGTGATGTATATTCTAGATCCCATTGCATTGGTATAACCCTCTGTGAACATGCTTTGTATCGTGTGCGCCTTTATCGTCCTACCTGAAATAAAAAGCAACAAGTAATAATTAATAGAAAATAAAAAAACCCGACTGCTACATTATTTTTTGGAGCAGCGGAGGGCTTCACAATAGGAGACATTGTATCGTATTTGCTATTGTAATCAAGCTAAAATATTTACATGAGTTTATTTGAACACAATACATACCACATAAATATAACAACTGGGTCACCAGGACCAGAACTGCACTTCGTTATTTTGTTCGTGATTTAAAAAGTAAACAATCTTGGCACTACTTTTATTTATTTCATTAATTAAAAAAAATATTTAGAAGTATACAGAAATTTACTTTAACATTAAATTATTGATTATTCTTTAATTTTTTTAAATTTGTGTCAGTCTTATTTTTAAATCCATAATTACAATAAAAAGACAGTAAAATTATTTACTTTTTAAATCACGACGAAAAAAGCGAGGTATACCAATATCTAGATTTCTCGTAACACTCAACGCAAACTCACCTCGCAAGTTATCCAACTGTATGGCAAACTCCCTGCATATGAAGCGAAGCTCGCGCCGCGTCGGTAATGGCGGGAGTTTCGGGAAGCGAGCCAGGAGTCTCTCTTCATCGGTCATTGCCGCTTGCACTTTGATAAGCGGCGTTGCATCTGTATAAAAAATTCTTTTAAATTAAATGGAACTGGAAGACCCGTTCTGTGGTCGAAATACGACCGTAATTTTCGTCTGAATTGTAATCGATAGAACGTTACAGCGACATCTAGGGAATTAGACAACACCATTATAAGAAAACTGACACCACATTTTTGCCACTAACGGTCACCCATCCACTTACCGACCGCGCCCGCAGTTGCTTAACTTTGTCGATCGCTTAGCACCGGCGCAAGCCGCCAGACTATGAGTTACAAACTATGTAATATATCTACACTATAACTAACTTGTATACATGTGAGTTTGGTTTGATTTACAATTGAGCAAGTAGTTACTAAATTCAGATTCGCAACACAAAGAGGTAGGGTAGGAGAGGATTGCTTTCATACTGCCTCTTGTTGATGCACATACTTCAGACCCTAACCCTAAGCTTCTAAAAACCATCCTTACCTTCCTCATCATATTCATCATTGTCATCAGCATCATCATTATCATCAGCATCATTTGTGAAGTTGGGGGGCTCCTGCCAGTCATCATCAGCATCTTCATCATCAGACTCCTTCTTCACCACCGTCGGCGGCTCTGACTTGATCTCCATCGGGACATCATGACCTGGTTCCTCCACTGAAATGTTATTATTTTGTTATAGTTAATGGGTGATGGATAATTTACTATGATAGTGTTAGTGGAATTTATGACTGTATGTGATGGACTTTCTATGTTGTTTGCATAGATAAAAATAAATTAGTTATTGTTGTAATGAATAGTATCAGTTGCAGAAGAAATCTTAGCTGAAAACTTTTCAGTGAAAAGTAACATGATTATAAATAATTCATCATAACACATAAAATTAGCTGTGTGCATTGTCAGAAACTGGATGGCTGGTTACTGGCCACACACAGAAACTATCAAGCAGCTATCTAGCGGTCACTAGTGGCAAATGTTTCTTGATAGTTTCTATTCCTCAGAGGGCATGTTAAGCTTTCAGACCTATTGTTATGCGTAGATGCCAGTTGTGAGGTCAAGACCAAATTGAACCCCTCCGCTAATCAGCATTAGAGGAGCATATTGGAATATTATGCTCTATGCCTCCTCAGTTATGAGGAGAATTGAACTCCGTAGTGGACCATGTATGGGTTGAGAATAAGTAGTAATGCCAGGGATTCAACTATCAATCAATCAGCATGGTTTGACTTAATAGTTTTAACATTTCTTTGCAGTTTGCAGTTAGACAGCAACCAATAGGTATTGTCTAACACAACTTTAGGAACTTTTCTTAAATTGATGTAAATTATATTTTCTTAATTTTTTTGTAATGTTATTTATATTGTTAGTTTTGACATTTGATAAGCGAGCTATTAGTTTCTAAGAATTGCTGCCTTTAAATACCTATAAACAACAAAGTATAGGCACTCACTGCTCAAGAAGATAGAGTTCTTCTCATCCAGCACATCAATAAGTTGTGTCTCGGAGGCCAGAACTAGTTTGCGGAAGTTCATAGACTCCCGCAGCCGGTCCACACACATATTGCAAATCAACGAGCTCATCCTGGCGCTTGTTGACAGCTGTGGATTCAATAATATAGGATTAGCAATTTCATGTCGGTAGCAACTAATTGACGAGACTCCAAGGCGAATTATGTTTTAGCACACAAAATTGGCGCGCTTTTAATTTTAATAGTGCTTAACTAAAACGATAAGAACTAATCTTCTTCTCCCTTGATGGAATACTGGAGAATATTGCTCTAGAATTAACTTATCGGACATAAATTATGATAAAACATTGCTATACAGCCTTGGAACACTATTTCGTGTCAATTAAAGCGCGACAAATCATAAATAAACTTACGTATAAATTAAAACATTCTTGAATGAGATCGTAATATACTTCGCTGACACCCTGGTGTTTGTACTCTTTCGTTAAGTATCGATGGTTTCCATCTGACTTACAGAACCTGCACTGTCCATAGCTTCCCCAATTTGCAGTGCTTCCGTTCATAATTGTAATCAATAATCAATATAAAATAAAACCACCTAATTATTTATTTCAGACTGAATAGACGCATTCGTGAAAGATTAAAAACATTGATTTTGTTGACTTGACAGACTTAACTGACGTTAGTTAAATTTATTGTTTTTAAAACAACATGGCGTTCTTCGTGGTTAGTGATGTACCTGACATTTTACAGTACTCTGTGGATGGTACTTTGGGACAAATCTGTATCGTAAACTGGAAAGCACAGGAAACACTGATAGGTAATTTATTAGACGATCGCCATAAAAAATCTAAATTTCGAAAAGGTTGAAAGAAAAAGAACATTACTTTGTTTGTTTGTAACCAAAACAGTCATACTGGCGCCAATTTTGAAAACCCATATAGAGTAATGAGTCCTGGGTTCCATTCCCAGCGTTGCATGTATTTACTTAAAGTTTCTGTGTGTATAGTAGTAGGCCACCACCACAAGTAGGAAGAAACTTGACTTCAAGTATAGATGGAGTGCATAATTAAAAAACATTGCGTTTTCTTTAAACGTTTTTAATAAATAATCTATAACTAACAAAATTTAATAGGAAAATGAATATTGGAGCATATTACTCATTGTTACACATATTCAAAAAAAATCTGCAAAATCATCATACAAGTTAGGAAAATGAATGAAATACCGCATTTCCTTAATAAATAAATACATACTAATGAACTATTTAACAAATTAATAAAAACTTAAATATATTGCACGTAAGTAAATGTTAAAAGTCGAAAGGGTGAGTAAGTAAGGCAATTAATCACTATGATGTATGATGATCAAGCATTTTTAGTTTCCTATTAATGGCATAAATTCCATAACACTGCACTCCCCTATTAATCTTTTAACATTTGGTGGAAGATCACACAACAGCATAACAATTAAAACTAAAAGTGAATGAAGGGGCCTATCAGCTAATGATTCCATGTTTGTTCCTCATATGTCCCCTCCAACTGCATTTCTGCACAAACGCTGCCCCGCACTGTTCACACTTAAACCTACAATTATTCTCATGTATCCGCATATGCTCCGTCAATGTAAACTTCCGTTTAAAAAACTTTTGACACACATCACACTGAAATTCTCTCAACCCAGTATGCTTCAACATGTGAGCAGTAAGCAATGCTTGAGTAAAAAATTCCATATCACATTCTGTACACTTATATTTCCTCTCCATTAAATGGTCCCGATTCCTATGCACACGTAATGCTGCCTGACTATTAAAGTTCCTATTACAAGCCTTACAAGGATAAGTAATTGGTTTCACATTATGTACTTCAGTCAAATGTTCTAGCTTTCGATGATACGACTTGAACTTTTGATGGCAATAACCACACTTGCTTACTAGGTAAGAATGTCTATGCACCAAGTTTTTGTGATAAGTCAGTTTACGGAGAGTTGAATACACTTTTAGACACACTTCACAAGTGAATACACCGGTCTTGTGCCCTCTTGAGTGGTTGTGAAGAATCGTTCTCGATACAAATCCAGCATTGCACACTTCACATACATAGTTCTGGTAATGTACGTTCAAATGTTCTTGCAATAACTTGAATTTGTTATACACATTGAAACACACTGTACACCTCAGGTCTTCGCTTTCAAATCTGAATGGTAAGATTTGATTTTTAATGTCTGTATACATCAGTTTCTGATGATCGTTGATAAGATGATCAATTAACTTCTCTAAAGTGACCATATTGGTATCACATATGGTGCATTTTAAGTAGGAAATATCCAGTTTGATGAAGTAAGAAGATGGTCTTTTGCCTTTAGTAAGCATCCGTTTGGTTTTAAAGTCATGGCAGAATAACGTATGGTTCTTTAAGTCGTTTGGTTTCTGGTACTGATGGTTGCAGAAGCAGCACATGTATCCTCCGTCGCCATGGCTACGGATTGGCGTTGCGTTGGAGTTCTCCATGATAGTGAGGATGTTTGTCGTATGCTTCACCATTTCCTGTGGCCCTTCTTCACCTGTCTTCTTCATGCGTCGTGGCTTGCCGAGGTTTTCTGGAAAGACATTTATTTCATGGTTTATTAAGTTGTCATAATGAAATTTAAATATTACTTATTACTCAACTGCATCAAATGAAGGATATTGTTTTTGGAGTGTTTGTACGTATATTCATTTGTTTGGCAAACTACCAATTTCAAAAAATGATTGTCATTGAATATTTTTCCATTTCAGAAGTGACATTAGGCTCTATATTTTCTTTACTTTACCACCCTACACCCAAAAAAATGTTAGCAACATTTTTATCTATTAATTATCTTTATAACTTACTATTGATCATATCAAAGATGGTGGATCTTGGTACTTTGTAGGCCTTGGCAGCCTCAGTCTGAGTCATCCGTTTATTCCAGACCTCCTCGAAGGCCTGCAGCAGGTTCTGTTCTGGATACTGCTGTTTCTTCTTCTGTTTAGGAGCTTTACCAGACCGTTTGCGAGTAGACGCCATTTTGGACTCCATTTCTTTATTGCCTTGATTCTCCTGTTTGATGTTCACATAACCTATAAATTTATTGTTACATATTGTACAAGTACCAATAATAATTCTGTGATTCAACTTTATAACCCAGTTTTAAGAATAATACAGCCATAAACGACTAAGATTTGGCATAGTTACAGTTTACATGGGGAAGTAAAAATTAGATTTTGGAAACAAAACAAAACGCACACTACCACACTTTTGACACACATCAGTGTCATTTATAAATCTATTTATTAAGATGACTCACTTTTCAAAGCACTGGCTAGTACTCTAACAGGCACCTTGAAGGTCTTAGACGCTTTATTCTGTGACATGGTCCTTCCAGCGACAGCCTCCACGGCTCTCTGGACGTCGTCAGCTGTATACTTCTTATACTTCTTAGGTATAGCCTCGCTAGGCCTAGTCCGTCGACTAGAGGTCTGTGTGAGTTCACTCTCTTCGCAACAGGTTGTTGGCAATGGTTCCAGCTTTATCACTTCTGAAATAAGTAACTCCATTATTTACAAAAAAATGTGAGCCATTTATTCTTTTGTCTCTAAAAGTAGTAGAATTTTTTCTACATCAAACGCAATTAACTACAAAGGGCTGGACCACTTTTTATAAAATATTTGTTATGTATTACTAGAAATACCTATAATTTTAAAATATAAACTGTGTACCTAGATAAAAAAAAAACTATGACACCTGTAAAGAAAGTAAGGCAATCAAAAAACAAAAAAAAAATATTGAAGCATTACAACATCTGCCGGGTCACCTAGTAACTAGAATCAGTAACTTTAAAAACAAAGAAATAGACGAAGGAGTCATTACAAAGTGAAATACGTAAACCAAGTATATCATCAAGTACTTACTTATAGGATCATCAGGTTTCACATCTACATCATCAAACTCATTAACTCCAGTGGTCGGGTGATCAACATCATCACCAAGGTGATCATTCTCCATATTGAGGTATTCTGGTTTTAACTCTATTTCAATATCCACATCTAATATTTCTTGTTTTATCTTGTTTGCTGTAATTAAAGGTAAAGAGTTTGAATTAAATTTACCACCAAAAATATAGACAATCAATCTCAAGCCTGATTATATTAGTTTTATTATTACTAGTGACATTTGATGGTAACTTTATTCTGCAAGTCTTTTCTTCAAAGGAAACTTACCAAGCTCATTTCGTTCATTTAAAACCCTTGTAGATGCCAGTACTTCCTCTTTAAATCTAACTGCATCTTTTAGTTTCGTTATACAATGTTCACAGATCTGTTCCACACTTTCATCAGGGTCTATTGGTCTGTTCAACTAGAAAAATTTAAGTTATCTATTAAACAAAGATTATGCAATGTAAATTAGTTTGATTTATATTAAACACTACATCAAGAAATACAATAATTATTCAGGAATCACATAATTTAACCGAAGCTAATAAATACAATGATAGTCAAATTTAATAAAATATTCATCAAACTTTAAATGAAAAAAAAAAGATAAACCTATGCATATTTATGTAAATGTTTAGCAAACAAAGAGGTTCCATCCATTAGCAACCATGGTTCTGATATTCCAAATATGAATTTAAGAACTTACAGATAATGCAAAGCATTCAATCAGCATGGATCCATATATCTCAGTCACACCATCACTACAGAATTCCCGCCATAAGCTTCTTAGCTTATCTGTATGCAAGCAACATGAGCATCTAAGGCTGCCTGGATCAGCTGTTTTATTCTGAAATATTTTTTTTGTCAAACTAACAAAGGCAACTTTTGACCAAGGACATAAAGGTCTATATATTTATAGATTTCATCAGAAAGGCTTGTTATCAATATTAAAATACTAAAAAAAGTAATTTGAAATACCTTTTTGCTCTGGCCCTTTGTATTTTGGACATTAAAATAGTTGCTGTGTAGACAGTCATCGACGGTATCAACAATGTTATTTCCACTGTGCATTTTGTCTAATTTGCAGAAATTTTAATTACGCTTGAGTTAAATAAGCTTGAAGCAAACTTTACAACAGCTTTACAATATGTTATGTGCAGAAAAATTGTTAACTTGAATTATGTCAAATAGGTGTTTCACGAAACATTTTAATATACCTATTACTTGAAACTAAAATGAAAGAGCTATAAATTCATCAATAGATAGAATCTGTTTGATTTTATTCGTTCAGTATTCACGTAAATAATATGTACAGTATGTACCTAAAAAACTATTTATTTTTGTAAAATTGATATTGTTTGAGATAAGATACACACGACATTGACATATGACAGGAGAAATAATGTTTGAGTGACACATTTCAAATCAAAACTTGTCATTTTTTTTAATAAGGTTTATGGCTTGGATACTAGTTCTTTAAGCCAATCAAAACTTGTCAAAATCAGACGGCCCACACGTTACTTTTCAAGCGCAGATTATTTTTACATACTGCGATAAGATAATTCACAACAAATAGTATTATTATTATTACTGCAAGTGGTTGGAAATAATAGTATTTATTATATACGGATGATGAAATGATTTGTATGTTTCAAAAAACTCATATTTCTTTCGGCAGAGGCAACGCGTCAAAGATGGCCTTACTGATGGACTCGCGATCGATGCTGGCGGAAGAAAATAAACTTCATTAATTCGTACTGCGCTTTTATTTTACACATGAGAAAATATAAAACCTGAATAACTTGAAACATAATAATCTGCTATGAAACTGTTATTTCTAGTAATTCAGAAGCATGTTTCCGCAATAAAACATAATATATTATACAATTTTAATGCTTAAACAGTTGAATGATTGACTGGCATTTCACATTCAGGTAACGCACTTGAACATTATTCAATTATATCCTTATATAACAAATTCAAATTTTATACACCTTCCTCCAACCCATGCTGATGTGTGCGCTTCATATGATTTTTTAAACTAACATTCTGTCCATACGAGGCACTACAGTGCGCACATTTATATTTCTTGACAGCCGCATGGGATTGCAAATGTACTTTCAACGACTTCAGCCGAGGATAACTTTTGCCACAATAATCGCACTTATAATTCTTTTCTCCAGTGTGAATAGCCATGTGGTCTTTCAACATAGATGGGAGATAAAACCTTCGTTCACACATACTACACTTATGTTTCAACATCTTCACATGAATTCGTCTCATGTGGTCTAATAAAGTCTTTCTGCTGTCATACACGCGGTCACATTGACTACATTGGAACGTTGATCGTTCACCGTGTACCTCCATCATATGCTTAAACCGCTGTCTACTTGAAAAGAACATGCCATCGCATTTAATACACTGAAAGGCTGCCTCTTTTCTATGTTGCGTAGTGACATGCATGTCTCTACTGTATTTCAACTTGAAGGATCTTCCGCATTCCTCGCAAGTATAGAGCTCTGGCTTGCTATTTGGGTCATGGTTCTTCTGATGAGCTATCAGGTAGCTTTCATTGAAGAAGTGAGTCCCACAAATATCACATGTGTACGTCCCAAAGTGTTCAGCCATGTGTTTTTTTAAGGATTGAAACAAAGGAAACGTTTGACCGCACTCAATACATGCTAAGTTATTCGGTATAACCCTGAATTGAAGGAATTCATTCTCAACTGGATATAGGATCTTTCCGTGCACACTTGTTAAGTGTTCTTTAAATGTTTCTATGTCATTAATTTGCTGCGGGCAAAGTCTACAGTCTATCCTTTGAATGTCTAATTGAGTCTTCTTCCGACCGAGTCTTCGCATGCTATCCATAATAGCATCTTTAAAAGTGGCCGGGTCATGTTTCACATAATGTTCTCTAAGTTTCTGGTGATCTACAAATTTTTCCCTGCAGTAATCACAGTAGAAATCATTAAAGATTGATTGGAAGGGGCACACATAGGAATTTTCAACTATGGTCACAGTATTGGAGAATGCTTTTGTACTCTTTTGTATCCTATTGCCTTCAAGCCGCACTATTTCTGTTGTTTTTTCTGTAATAGAAATAAAATGGTTTAAATTTTCTGTCTGTCCAGCTTCTTCCTATTAAAATGTACACTAAAAAATCAGGTGCTAATAATCAGGTGCAAAAATCTGTTATTCTATAATACCCACACCTAAGGGTACGAGCAAATAATTTTTTTTTATGTAAGATAAGTTAGTGCTTGACAACAATCCCACTCACAAGTAAGTGGCAATGTAGCCAAAAGATGGAAAGCACACTAGCTTAGTAAAAGCCTATTCACTCTCTTTTCACTTTAATGGTGGAAATTAGGTACCTTTCCTGAGTGTTTTTTTCAACTTTTCTTTTGTCCTCTTCATACTTATAAGCATTTCTTTCCTAGCTTTGATGTGCTCCTTAACAGTAGATTTCATACTTCGTTTACCCTCAGATGTTTTCATTGTTTTTTTTGACGACTTTTTAATTTTTTTCTGCGGCAGTTCTCTTATTTTGGGTTCCGGTGACTGTGTAATGCTCTTATCTTCAACGGGATCTGAAAAATAATTTATGACATGGAGGTAGAATCTAACATCAGGGTAGGTTCAAATAATAATGCAGTTAACATGTCTGCTTCACAAATTAGAATGTTTAAATTTCCCTTTTCAGTCAGAATGTGTCATTTTCAAGCAAAATGTTTCCATTTCCTTACCATCAGCAATGTGACTATCTATATCCTGTGTATCTTCATAATTATTGTTGTCCTGCTCAGCCAGTTCCTTGAGGTCTATTTCTATCTCAACTTTGATGTTGGGGTGACCTGAAAGACATACATTTTATCCAACATTAACTTATGATACTTTTTGATTAGTTATTCAAGACATAAAATATTTTTGGGATTTTTGTATTTTATTTTTAAAGTAAAACTAGTTGTTGACCACAACTTAAATTATATCTCTATAATATTGATTCAAGCGTATACATGATTAATAAAATTAATTATAATTATTGTTACTAACTGTTGTCACCAACAAAGATATTGGCTCGAAGCAGTTTCTCCTCACACTGCAGCACCTGGCTACGGAAGTCTCTTGCCTCTCTGAGTCTCATTACACAAGTAGCGCATATCATACGCTCTGACTCCCCTCCGTCTAAGTGTGAAAGCTGAAAAGTCAATTTAAAAAAAATTTTTTTTTTCGAAAACTATTTGTGAAAATTACACACGTCCTTCGCTCCCGCAAAAAATCATATATTATGGGGTAATTATGCCTTACTAAGGAATTTCCCTTTTTTTTCTTTAGAGTAAAAACAACACGGAATCAAATTGTCGTTAAGGAATAACGTAGGTATGCAATGTAACGCGGAACACTTTTTTCGGTCGTTAAGTAAGCTCCTAGTATAAAAAAGTTATTGTATTAATTATTTTACGTACCATTAGACCAAAGCAATCGACAAACATATCAGAATACACTTCCTTATGCCCCATAAATTCGTATTCCACGTTAAGTAATCGGCATCTTTTCGTTGCTCCACAACATCTGCACTCGCCCGACTCAAATACAGGACCTTTTTTATTGCCTATGCTCATTTTTTGTAACTATTTCAATGTTGATGTTAAAATTGCTTGAAATAAATTTATCAAAACAATTTAATTTTCTTATTTACATCACACCCTCACACAAATTGTTTTCATTTGATATGACACTGACAGACAGTTATGTATGTTACGACGACGGAAGGAAAATGACATAGATTATAGATTTTGTGTCATGTGTCATTCTCATAACAAATCAAATTTGTCACTTGTCACTGTCAACTGTAATGTCTAACTGTAAATAACATAGAAATAAAATAAACAATTTCAGCAATATTGTTAATGATCTTGTTTACGTTTTGTTGATAAATAGTAATTTGTAATAATGAAGTGTTGTATAAAAGGATGTAAAAGTCAGAAGTATCCTGGATGTGAGATAACATTTCACGGGTAAAAATAGTGTTTCTGTATTTACTTGACTAAATTATTAATTAACGTACTTATTCAATGTTTCTGTATCAAGAATACGAGTACATACTTTAAATTGATTTAATGATTTTGTGATTTAAATGTTATTTATTGTCAGTTTTCCATTAGATGAACAGTTAAGAACAAAATGGGTGGAAGCTACAAAAGTTGCTGGAAATGTAAAGTCTAAAAGGATCTGTGCCTTACATTTTAACAAAGAGGATTTTAGTTTAAAAGGAAGGGTTATTCGTTTAAAAAAAGACGTTATTCCCAGTTTTTGCCAGCCAGTAAGTGTACTTATTAGAATTATATCATAAATTATTTTTTACAAATTAACAGTGAAAGTTGTTAAATAAAGAAGTGTTATCATCAATTTTGTATTTGTTCCTTTCTTAATTACATATTTATATCCTTATTCCAGCCATTCAAAACATACCATAACAACAAAATGATACTTCAATCAAGTATTAAATGTACCAGAAATAATCGGGATAGCAAAAAGTGCAATCAAAATGGAGACACAGATGTGACATATGTGACATCACATAGCTCATGTGATGGATTAAGTTTAGCAAATACCCAGGTTTGTTTCTAGAACTATATCTGGCTGCAACTGGTAGCCTATTACATACTCATTGAGTATTTTTAAACCCGGTTGTGTGTTTGACAACCCCATTGCCTAGTTGGTAGTGACCCTGCCTGTGAAGCGAGGGGGGCCAGGTTTGATTTTCAGCTGGGGCAGATATTTATAAAGTCAAAGTCAAATGTGACAATTAAATGTTTGTCCTCGTGTCATGGGTTTTAGTGATGTGTTATTACTGTTGTCCATGCCACCCGCAACACAGGGAATCCTACTGCAGGGGTATGAGTGTGTTAGAGTTTATTTATTTCCTGATCACATAAATCGATCTGCACGAATGGATAGACACAAATTGTTTGCAGGTTATCAAAGCAATGGGAATTGCTAGATGCAAATGTTGTCTGGAGAGTGACAAATTAAAGAGTATGTGGCAGGAACATGCTAGTGGTGGCCAGCGTGAGGTCTACGGAGTTATGTTGACTGAGTGCTTTGCATTACATGTAAGTATAAGTATAACTACTGTTCTAATAATATTCTCATAAACATCTACGACTAACAAGACCTACTAACCACTTAATAGTCTCCTTAGTTATACTAGTTAGTTAGTCCTTTTGTTAAGTTTGTCAGTACGGTAAAAACTTACATCCCAATATGTTATATAATTTATTTTCATCCATACTATAGTGGAGCGTCCCACAGAATCCTTCGAACAGTCCAGATTTGATCTGCGAATCCTGCATCATGAGGCTAAGGGATGCAGTGAGCTTTAAAACAGAAGTGCTGGCTTCAGAGCAATTGCTAAATAGTCAGCTGGAAACTGGTATGTTATTGTAATCTGATCAATCACTAATTCGCTAGCTAACTAAAGTGGTATATGACACAAGATAAAGTTATCAAATGAAATGCCTTTAAAGTCATTATGTTTAAATAACCAATCGAATTCTAAAGTGGTATTTTAATGATAACCTTACTTTGGTGACCAATGACACTTGAGACCACTTTTGCTTAAATCAATTTATTGTTTTTAAGTTCAAATATTGTTTTAAGTTCAAAAATGCTCATAGCCAAAAATGTTACATAGACAACTTTAGTTCCAGGCTAGCTTGTTGTTTTCAATATTCTATCTACTTCTAACAGTACTCTAATCAGTTGCCTAATGTTTGTAATTGTATTAACATGTGTACATGACTTCCTAATCAGATTATCTATATTAAGTTAGGGGATTGTACAATTGTATAAAATATATCTTACAACTTTACCCTAGGTAAGAATTACCAATTTTACAAATTTTACTAAATTGGTCCAGTAGTTTAAGACTTGAAAAATAACAAAATTACTGTTGCAAAGTTAAGTTGTATCTCACAATTATTTAAATTTTTATTGAACAGTATTTTTCTGAGGCAACTTTGTCGCTTATAGTTTCTACCTATAATGGATGATTTAGTAATTAATAATTAAAAGTATTTACAGTGGATGTTGATAAACTAAAACAAGAGCGGGAAGACCTAGTTAATTT
>LGAG01000279.1:284853-307793 GCA_001278395.1 Lerema accius | reverse complement strand
GTTCATTGCCCAGGGACATGTGACGTTCTTCCTTCGAAGACTTTCTCAGCACTGTGACGTCAGATTACGAATTTGAGTTGCTTATGTGATGTCGATGTGTTTGTAAGTGATGTGTTTTCATATACTCGTGTTTGTTGCAAAAATTTTGTTTTATTTTAGTTCTGATTACAGTGAACACTCAGGAAACTTGAAAAATTTTTCAATTCCACTTACTTGCCAGTCATTACACGCCTCTATGATCTAGTTACTAAAAAGATTTTTTTTAACAATTACTTAATTTATTTACATAAAAGAACAATATAAGTATTTTTAATTTTAAAAATGTGATAGTTTCAGTCTTATTGCAAACTGTACTCCAAATGATGTGTTTTAACATGTCCTTTCAGACTGCATTTTTGTATAAAGGCCTGTCCACACACAGCGCAGGCAAATCTTCTATCATTATTGTGTATTCTCATGTGTTCTCTGAGAGTCTTCTTTCTGGCGTAAGACTTCTTACACACTGAGCACTCATGCACCCTTTCCCCATTATGCTTTATCATGTGTACCCTCAGCTCATTATTAGTAAAACATTTGTACGTACACATTTGACACTGAAAGTCCCTTTCCTCTAAATGGTCTCGCTTCATATGTCTGGATAGAGTATACCGTCTATCAAAACTCTTGTCACAAACATTACATTTATACTGCAGAGGGGCTACCCCATGTATTTCAACAAGATGCTTTTGACGTTTAAAGTATTCTGAGAATCGGTCTGGACACTTTGGGCACTTAAACCGTTTCACCAATTTGTGAACTGCGTCTACATGATTTTTTAACTTCTGCTGTGTCGTAAAAACCTTTTTACAAACTTCACAAGGAAAGTTACCTTCTATATGCATGCTTTTGGTGTGTACTTTCAAACGGTATTTTGTCACAAAACCAGTGCCACATTCCTTGCAGACGTAATTTCTGAAATGTACATTCATGTGCCGTTCAATTGAGCCAAATGTTTCAAAGTTAAATCCACACATCTGACACTCATACACATTTGTTGGTGATAACTTGAATGGTATGACCCGGTCGTTGTATTCCGTATAAATTGTTTTCTTATGCCTCTTTATTAAATGAGACTTTAAATCACTTAGCTTTGCTATGCTTTCATTACATATAGTACATTTAAGGTCTGTTACGTCAGCATAAACTACAAAACACTCAGCCCCATATCCGGACAGGATTCTCTTCAAATCAGTCCTCCGATGTTGTGCTGTTTGATGTTCCTTAAGTTTGTCCAAATTCTCGAATATATTCCTACAGTAATAACAGGGAAATCCCAACCGAGTTTTGCTCTTAAACGGGGTTGCATTTGAGTGTTGTAATATTGTTGCAGCATTTAGTATGTGAGCCACTTTCTCAGTTACATAGAGGTCGCTTTTGTTCGAAGGAACGACATCGCGCTCAGATTCCTCTAATAGTTTCTGAAGCATTTTTGGGAATATCATTTGACCTGTAAATAAGAATATATTTCTCTATACACCAGAAGGAAAAAAAAATTAAAATTAGTTCTACGTAACGTACACTTATTTAGTGTACTTAATATAAAATTTCCTAAACAGGCAGATTTGGCAGCTACTATTTTCTCTTGATAAGTTTACGTTGCATCCTTTCAGAGTCTATTAGCCACCTTTTGGCTTCAATATCACCAGGATAAAATACCTAAAGGCTTATAAAACATATCAAAACAAACATAAAATTCAGTTTGAAAATCCCTATACATAGTACATCTACATCTGGTAGTACAAATAAATCAGTACACTATTCAATTACCTTTCAGCATATCCAAATGGTTGACGAACCCTGCACAGCTGTTAGCATAGAGAGTAGTGCGTGTTGGCAACCGGAAGTCTCTCCTGTGGTATTTAGCAACAAATTCTGCTTCCCCGTCCACCAAGTATTTGCTATCTTCACTTACTGACATGATGTCTAGAATAAAAAATCATATTAAATGTTTTTCAGATTTATAGAAGATTCTTCCAAAACACTATATCCTTCTTTTTAAAAGTCGGTTAAAAAAAACAGTTTATTTTTTTATTTAGATGTTATTTTAATACTAGATGTCAACTAAGAGTGAAACTACGACACCTAACTATTACTTTTAAGACATGGTTTATTTGACTTACTTACCATTCACATCATCACATTGCATAGGTATATCTGATTCATAATCTATTCCGTTTTCCTCCAACTCAACTGCCACCTCGTGTGATACCTGCTCATCATCAGTGATGGAGTACTCCAGCTTCTCATCCTTCACAAGCTCCGGTTTCACTTCCAGCTCATCTCCTAAATGCTCTGGTACTGAAAATTTTAAAATATCATACTTTAAAACCACTGGAACCTCATATTTTTGTATATAAAATCATTTAAACATAATAAGACATTGATAACAAGTAGTAACTTAAGTTTTTATTATGCTACCATCATAATTATTTTCATGGTGCAAAAGTGCTGAGTTGTGGTGAATATAATGGCAAGAACATTTCTGCAGGAATTTTTTTAGTCACAAGTAATAATTACCGTTAACAAATATTGTATCCTTATTTAAAGCTGAGCCTAATAATTTTTGCTCAGCAGTAGCTACCTTACTACGGAACGACACTGCATCTCTCAGTTTTGTGATGCATGAAGAACAAATAAGCTTGCTTAGTTCTGGTGATGTTGACAACTGAAAACAATTTAATAGTATGTAGTAGAAGTATGGCAGAATAGAGTATCCGGAGGCATGGAGTTTGTAAAAACCTTCGTGAAACCATATAGTTTTAACTAAAGATTATTAACAGAAAATAAGGAGTATAGCTTTGACTGAAAAACGTGAACAGTACTTACGAATAAATTAAAGCATTCCATAAACATATTGTAATAAACTTCCGTCTTTCCATTTAAATTATACTCCCTCATCAGATCCCTGTGGTTCCCTTCATCGTTACAAATTCTACATTTGCCGAAAGTTGAACCTTTACGTCTTGTATCCATCTTTACACAATTACCCTTACATCTATATCTATCTAAAGATATTATCTATTTTCAGTATTTGATTTCAATTCAATTCTAATTTAATTTTGTAGCTACCTATTATTAATTTAAATAAATAATTTAAAAACATTATATTTACACTGTAATAATTTGACAGTATCGGTCAAATAACGACAGTGACAGATGTCATGATTAAAAGACTACAGGTAACAAACCCTCGGAATTAATTAAAATCTGCATGGCTTTCAATGTGTTTTCTGTGAAATAAGCAGAGCAGTGTTTTTGTAAATCTGTGGTCTGTGGCATGGTTTCGATTCGTTAATTTTGTTATTTATATTTTTATATCGTAATAATTTCTGTTAGGTTCAGAAAATTAATATAATTTGTTACAAATTAAGTTATATTGTTTGTTTACATTAACTTACAACATGTATGTTTTTAAATCTGTATAATAAAACACGCTAAAATGAGCGTCATAAAAGGCAAAGGACCCGTTTTCGACCCCGGGTTGTGCAGGTGTTGCGGAGGAATGAGAAAATGTCGAGTTCTAAATGTTGAATATGAAAGTTCCGGCCAGACGGAGGTCTACTGTGACATGATTATGGACTGTTTCGGACTTTTGGTAAGCCCCTTCAATAATTTACTGGTTAATAATTTTAATAATGATCGTTCACACGCAAACAAGGTTGTCGTTTCGTGGTAAAGTTGACACTTGCTGTAATAGAATTTGATACCGTACTTATATTTTATTAGCTTTTTGCCATTAATGTGTCTGTATGCCACTTGTATTACTAGGTTTAAAGCTGATACGGATAGCAGGAATGCGTGTGACTAATAAAAACATGCAATATGATTTCAAAAGTAATACGTAAAAGCAGTCACATATTATTTGCTTCCCTATCAAACTTTCCAAACTATAAATTGAACTGTTACCATAACTGTAACTCCAAAAAGTAAGTTTAAAATAATTCTACCCATTTCTACTATTAATTAGATTACACGTAATTAATTAATATAACAGACTTATGTTTAAATTAAAGCTTAATTATCCTATATTTTTCCACTATTTTCAGTTGGCCCATCTAGATGGGAAGCCTACAGAGAGGTTGATATGTGCAATGTGTGTCCAGCGTCTCCGGGAAGCTTTTAACTTCCGTCAACAAGTTCTCCGCTGTGAGGAAATCTTTATACAGATGAAAATGGATGCTGCTAATGCTGGTATTGACATTACTTACTAATATATACACATCTATACCTCGTTTTTTCGTCATGATATAAAAGGTAAACAATCTTGGCACAACTTTTATTTATTTCAATAAGTTAAAAAAATATTTAGAAGTATACAGAAATTTATTTTAACTTTAAATTATTGTTTATTCTTTAGTTTTTTTAAATTTGTGTCTGTCTTATTTTTAAATCGATAATTACATAAAAAAGACACTAAGATTGTTTACCTATTATATCACAACGAAAAAAACGAGGTATATTTGGCAAAATATTTATTGGTGTACTCATTATTCATAGACAAACTATTTGAGGCCAAATTCAGACTAAGAATGTAGCTTGTTTCAATATTTACTACATCTATAATTAAATTTTTCAATCTTTCTACCTCGTAATTCCCTTGATAGTTGCTTTTAAAACTAGAGTATTTTCATAACAAATTGTTTATGTGATTTTTTTTTTACCTGATATAAATCAAGGTAGAAGGGGCAATTTTTTTTTTTTTACAAAAAATAAACCAATATTCAAATGAGCCAGTCTTATAGAAGTTACTGTAATTGAAACCTAAAATATTCCATTTAAAACATGATCATTTCACCACTAGAAGCCAGAGGAGTCTCAGGTGCTGTGGAAATCCCGAAGATTGAATTAGAGGTAAAACTTGAACCGATGGAGTCGTATCAATCACCATGCAGAGATGCACTTGCTGATGATGCCTCGGATTATCGTGAGTATTCACTTTTGTATGATTATGATGATGTAGTTGGATTGATTTATTTGGCAAACTAAGCAGCCCTGGTTATGGCTCCTTATAAAAAACTATACATAATTTTTTCGTCTCTAAATTGAAATAATTAAAGTTATGTTATATAATCGTTTAAAGTTGTTTTTTTTTACAAATTTCGATCCTTTGATGATGATAAGGTATTGTTGGATATAAACGCACATTAATGCGAATTGAAAGAAATATGTTAAGATTATATTTGTAATCTCAAACTCGCCCACATTTTGATTTCAGAATGCAATGTCAAATCTGAGGAAGACGATTATAACTCCAACGATGACCTTCCACTTCAAAGTATGGTCACAACAAACTCGTCCAAAAATAAAGATAGTGAAAAACGGAAATTAGAAGATGATAAAGCCTCTGATAACGAAGGAAGTATACCTTTAGATAAACGTCCAAGGTCATTGACATCAAAATATCCGAAGGTGCCCACAAGGAAGCTGGTATTGAAGCCACAAAGTGTTAATGGTGCTACCACATCTCGACGGCCAATAGTTGTTGGTGTCAAGGGTCAAAGTAAGTTTTCTTTGCATTAAGCAGGTGAATAGACTTCACCCACTGGAAAACTTTGCTGTACCTCTAGAACATTCTCTGTCCCTATCTTCTCTAATACTACAACATCTTGACTGGTAGTGATGACATTAGACTTCAGGTTGTAAATCCTGTCACCTTTGACATCATTGGAATAGCCGACAAGGATACATTTTTCAGACTTTCTGTCTCACATAATCTCTTTTGTTTCGGCACCATGACTGTACTACTGAAAACAAGTGACTTAACATCTGGTTTTCTGCTGGTCCATATCTTAAAAGGAGTTGTATAAAAAAAACTGTTTGCTTAGTGAAAATAGGATGGTTAATTTTTATGTTATAGTTCTGTAAAATAACAAATTACAGTGTAAAATACTGAGAAAATTAATGGTAAAGATGCTGTGTTTAATAAACACAAAATAATTTGAATTTTTTTCGTCATATTATACATTCGTAAATATAAAAAATGAAACTGTATGCATAAAGTCTTCTTTTATTGTTTACCTGTTTATCAAAATACAAGTAAGGGCCGTTTCCCTTATACTGAAGTATAAAAACTGGCCTATTTAGGAAACAGTTTTGTAAAACTACCTACCAATTATTCAACTTGGTTTCAGACATGCCATTATCAATGTCGAAAGTGCAACAGCTGATGCGTGAGAGAGACCCCACTTACATGACAGAGACAAACCTACTCACAATCGTTGAGAATTCTTACATATGCCCTTTCAAATGTAGACACAACCACCTACTCTGCTACTATTGTGGACAAAACTTCTCAGACCCCGCAGAACTGAGAACCCATACCCTAGCTGGACATCATCCCAAGAAATTTAAGGTCACCGAACACAAGAACATGGTCAAAATGGACATCACTCGCATTGATTGTAGGCTGTGTGACGAGAAAATTGATGACCTAGAAGAATTTAAACGCCATGTGACGACTACGCATAAGAAAACTTACTACCCGGAGTATAAAGATTCAATCCTTCCGTTCAAATTAACCAAAGATCAGTTGAAGTGCGCGATATGTGACGTTCTTTTCCCTTATTTCCATGCGTTGAATAAGCATATGAACGAACACTATAGCAATTATGTTTGTGAAACTTGTGGGTTAGGTTTTGTTGATAAAGGTAGATTTGTCATGCATCAGCAGAGGCACGAAGAGGGCGACTATCCTTGTGAAGTTTGCGGGAAAGTGTTTAAAGCGTCATATAATCGAGATTTGCACATAGACAGAGTTCATAAGAAACGCGGGAGGGTGTACTGCCCGAAATGCGATGTAAAATTGATGTCCTACCCTCAGAAGTTGAAACATTTGGTGGAGGTACACGGGGAAGCACCAATGAGCTTACCTTGCAGTATGTGTGAAAAGATATTTGAAACGAGAAGGATGCTGACTATACATAAGCGAAAGGATCATTTGAAGGATTACAGGTAGATACTATTTTATAATAATCAGTCAAACCACGCTCCTACATTGTGTTGTATATGGATGACTCATCGTCATTATTAGTACAGTATAAAAGGTTTTCTTGAGTTCGATTCCCAGCAAAGCAGAAATTTTAATGACGCTTATAAGTTTAAAGTTGATAGTTAACAATCAATCTTGCATGTTTTGTAACTTGTCAATTCTTGTATTATTAAAATTTTGTTTAAATATTTCTAATAAATTAAACAGTCACTAAGTGTAGCAGTGGTTCGAAACCAAACTCAATATCACAAAAATACATCACAAATGTCCAGGTTTAAATTACTCCATTTGTTTTTAAAAGAGTTCAGTGACAAACACACATACATAAAAATTTTACATACTATCATTCTGTCTTCTAGGTACGAATGTCAAATTTGCGGCCAGAAATTCTTCACTCGCTTCGCTCTTACCAACCACATGCCAACGCACACAGGCGAGAGGAACTTCAAGTGTAAAGTCTGCGAGAAAACGTATCCGAGGCTCAAAACCCTCAAAGACCATATGCGGATACATACAAACGACCGTCGATACCGTTGTCATGTGTGTGGTCAGGCCTTTATACAAAACTGCAGCTTAAAGGGACATGTCAAGAGTCAACATCCCGAGTATGGATAATCTATGTGCCTGTGAGTAATGTTGTACTGTAATATAAGCAATTCTTGTATATATGTATATATACCTATGTGTGTATGTAAATATGTAATAAGGTTTGAGAAAACGGCACCGTAAGTGGCAATGTTAAACAGGTTAGATTGGTATAATTTTATTTACGCGGAGGGAACCCCGCGTGATCGGGGTTCCGACAACATCTTTGACAGTAATTTACTCCCTTCACTAACAATACCACTCAAAGCATTTTTAATTTTTAATAGTTCCAATTTTTTGACGATTAAACTATTTCTTTTAAAGAAAGCAATTAATCAGTCTTTGCCAGGGTAGTTATTTTTTAAATTATTTTGAATGTAATTTTGAACAACTTATGTATGAACAATATTCTTTATTTCTAGCTTGGGTAACACCCATTCTCATTTAGCCATTGTTTTTATTTTTTCAGGCAGGTCTATTTCTTCCTTTCTGCTTAAAACCGTTTACCGTGAATTCGCCTCCATAATAAGGATTTATAAAAGGTGTACTTCTTTTAGGCTTCTGTCAAGTATTTTGATATTATATGACTCAAATGAATACTAAGCAATGTAAAGAATGTAGGCAGATCTTCATACTTTAAATTGTGTGGAATTAAATTTAAGCGTCATGTAATAAAAAAAACATCCATAAGATTCGGCGATATTACAGGCAGTTTACAAGCTACTTTATTTTCTTACGGGAAAACCGGAAAAAAACATATCGGAATTTAAAATGTTTTGAATGAATGTACAAACAACATGACTATAATTATTGTGTGACTTTGTTTACTTATTTAAATGTACGGCATAAATAAACAACATAATTATAAAATGAAGCAAACTCCAATTATTATTTAACATTTTTTTGCTATGAAGAATTTTGATTTCAAATCTAATTTGCATCTTTTAGCCCATTTATTGAGAAAGGCCGTATAACATTACGCTGATACTTGGCAGGTTATAAATATGAATTACACTCTACACGCGGTGTAGTTATTCAGTTAATATTAGTATAAATAAAACCAACATTGTTAAGACAATTTTTTATTCTTCACCCTCCTCAAATATCTCATCAAAACAAATCTTCAAACTTTTTCAGCTCCTTACGTTCTGATTCGAAAGGCTTAGAAGATTTTTTGTTTGTTGCGAATCAAAATTCTTGTCATTCTTTTTAAAAGCTGCCCCCTTTTTATTTTTCCAATTTAAAACAGTCCATCTACCAATCCCAAGCGTATTCAAAAACTGTGTTCTGCAGACTTTGATTGGCTCATCTTACACTCTAAGCCGACGATATATTCTTGATGTCTGGCCCATCCCAGATACCACCCTATCGTCATTGTGTGGCCGCAGCAGCCTATAGTGCGCCGACCAACCAAGCAACTACAGCAATTTTCTAAAATGCCGGTTCTGCAGGAATATTATTTTCAATTATTAAATATACATAATATTCCTTCCGCGATATGTGAGGGGATTTTATTTTTCCTCTAATTAAGGTCTTTGGAACACTACTTCCTCTAATATTATATTCCGTTGAACTTAGGGCTTCGCCCCTGCTTACCTATCAAGAATATATCCATCACAAGCAACAATCATAAATGGTTTTAATAGATTTCTGTACTTATGAAGTGAGTATGTTTGTTTTTGGAATGAATAGTTGGAACTTTTATGCAGATAAATATCGGTTCCATCACATATCACAATAACATTTCTTCCATTTTCCATAAATTCCATTTGGGATCAATCAATTATGATTTTTTAATTTTTCCCTTGATAAATGATTAACTCCTAGATTATTCGGTCAAGACCGAGTCGTGGACTGAACTGATTTTTAATTCTTAATGTTTATGTGTTCATTAGTTTTTATAGCTGTTTCTCGTTACGGCGATGTAACTCCTCCCCCCCTAAGTGAAAGGAGCACCGAAGACGTTGGCTTCTGCTACGTTGATTCCATATATTATATTAATAATAATATGTTGCGTGTTACGCTGCTGCATCTCTTGTTCTGCGGTGTCTTAGGTACCATCTTGTGGCAACTATAACACGGACCAGTGCAAAGATAGCTAGGCCGTGTTGATACTGTAGATAAGTAAATTGGCTCCTTGATTTCTTTTATTATCTGTAGAATTTTCTTCAAGGAATCCAATGTAATGTCTTCGGAATTTTGTATGTTTTCGATAGGGGAATGCTTTCTTGGATGATGGTAAATCTTCTATGGGTCCTCATTATTTTTTCTCCTATTTTGACGATGCATCTATTGTCTTCTGATATTATTAACTAAACTATCGCTAGATGCATTTTGATTCTTGAAATTAGTGAATAATAGTCCTTACATATTTCTAGGAATATCTCACCGATTTTCGAGACATTCCAATTTGGTTCTTGTACATCGTCTGTGCCTGCCCCAGATTTACACGACTGTTCAACGTTCTTTTTTCCCGAAAATAATGAGATGTTAAATTTTTTAACTTTCTCTCTACTTCGTCTTTATCAATTTCAAATACACTTGCAATTATTTTGAGTGCGTCTATTCGTTTATTTCTATTCTTATAATTTGCATTTCTGGGATTCCATAAAATATCGTTTCCATAAAAAATTTCAATTGATAGTAACACGGTTTCTTCATCCCTATTAAAGGACCTTTTTTTTGTATCTATTAAAACAAACCGCACAACACTATCAATCGAATGCCAGAAATGAACTGAAGCCGGCACACCGCGCAACCCGCCGGTAGGTACTGCCCGGCGGCCATGCTGGCGGGTCGTTCGTGCGGCAAGTCCGGCCGCAGAGATTACCGCAGGCACTGTGTGTAGCAACCTTAATAAACTACATTTAAATGGTACTGTTAGACGTCGAAACGTAGAAGTCTTTAAAAAAAAAGATTGAATAAAATGAAAGTTTATTCGATTTAGAATACACGGAATAGTAATGTTAAAAGGCGTGTGGCTTTCTAGATCGCGTTGTCTCGACTGGCCTAGATAGTTTATTAGCGTTGGGCTGAAAGGTGCTGGTCAGCATCTTTCACCTCTGATTTAGCAGAACTCCTTTAAAACCAAGGTTATAACAGTACGCATCTATTTGGTGACGCACCTTCACTTCTTTTAATACTAATACGCCATTTTGGCTGTCGATAGGTTCTCTACGATTTAGACGACTCCGGAGAACCAGAGGACTGCAACGAGGATGGTGATTCCTCTGAATCATTCATAGGACGTCGCAGCATCCTAAAATGCACTCCAATTGTCTTAGCATTCACGTGTTTTCCTACTATTTCTGCGATCTGTTCGGGATGGATTCGAACAATTGTGTAAGGTCCTATGTATCTAGGTTCTAATTTATTACTTCTAGCTGTTTTAGCAACTTGTGTATATACTTTATCGCCCACTATAAATGGAGCTTCTTCAGTAACTTTATTATTTTTGTCAATTACTGCTTGTTTATCAGTAGTTAACTTTGTTGTTACTAATTTGTGAACATTTTCCATGATTTGCTTATGTTTATTTACGTATTCTTTATAATATTCTTTTGGAAAATGTAATTCTAAGAGGTTTCTGCTATTAGAATGTCCGAATAATAATTCAAAAGGTGTACATCCTGTAGCTGAATGTATTGTATTATTGTATGCAATTATCGCGTACTTCATTAAATTTGTTGTTTCTTCTCAATCTGTTATTCCTTGAATCCTAATCATTTCCGCCAATGTCGAATGTAATCTTTCGATTGGTGAATTCGAATTAGGGTTATGTGGTGTTGTTAAGTTAATCTTTACGCTGTGCATTGCACATTTTTCCGTTATAACTTCGTTATATAATTTAGGATCAGAGTCCGTCATTATTTTATTTGGTACACTTATTATCAAGAAAAGCGTATGTAATGCCTCCGCTATGTGTATGCTCGTTGTAGCCGAAAGTAGTGAAATTAAAATGAGCTTTATCCGAAAACAATTTGTTAGTAAACTTTGGAAAGCGTTCAATTGCCTGGTTTACAAAGTCAAGCCTCTGGCATTACAAGCTTCTTAAAAATTTAAATTTTCTTTAAGGTCGATTTTCGATTTTAACAGTAGTTTTGACTTTCTCAGTAAATGTTTGTAATTTCTTGCTATCATTTTTAAGCTTAACTTATTTCTTTCTAGTAAAATAAAAATTTTCTATATAAATCTTTAATCAGATGGCATAACACGTTTTTGCATTCGTTCTCAAGAGACAACTCTTGTAATATTTTGCTTTTTACCCGAGGAAAACTACTAGCTTTAGAATATAGCTCATCAGTATAATCTTCACAAGTTCGTCTTTCGTGAGGGTCCTGATTCAGCCGTGTAGAAAGACTGCGGAGTCCTAAATTTGATAGTTTTTTCCATAATATTTTTACCGCATTAATCGTTCTTAGCGACCCCAAATGCGAAGGCGGTAAACTTTTACAATTAATGAATTTTATATTTTTTATAAAATCAACACTTTCGCTACATAATTTTTGGTGTTGGCTTCTATTCGTCATGTTGGTCGAGATTATTTTCCCTCTAAGTAAATCTGCAGTACTTGCATTCAAAGCGTCAAAGAGGCTATCAAATTTCGAAATGAAATTAACGTTTGCTTCTGCAGGCGGATCATCTAAAAATAATAAAATTAAAGTTAAATAAATAATTGTTTCTAATGTTTACTGTAATCTATGTACCTATTTGAATTTCTCGTTTCATAATAATGATGATGGCATGTAACATATGACTGCTTTACCTACAGTTATTTTGGTTTTAGTCTAAGGTAGTGACGAAAAAGTTTTGCAAACTGGAACCTTCTCACCATTTTCACCCGTCAAATAATATGTTACAGTCTTCGATCGTGTGTAACGTTTACCTTCATTCACATAATTTTCTCTGTTTTTCAGCCTGTTTTTTTTTGTTATGGTTAAAATAAAGTATTTCTGTTCCATCTATGACATTTTCCAAAAATTATTGTTGATGTTTTATGCGAAATTCTTCTGAATTGTTGGGAGTTTTGGCAATTTTGTTGACCGTACATTATGTGTATAACATTACTGAACTTTTGGGTTTAATACCCTTTAGTATATTTTGTTAAGATATCGAAATAATCGCAAGAACTACTGTAATTATTATTGTTTGGCTAAAATACGAAGCGACATTGATTAGTGCCGTCGGAGATTCACCCTAGTACCTTAACACACTTATCAACTTCTTTGTAAAACGCTGTCTAAACTGAAGTATTAATTTTTGATGTCGGTTTTGCAGCGTTCATCATTGTATGTTGCGGTGCAGTTTTCTCTTTCCTTCATTTATGAAATTTGTGTTTATATCTGTAATAAGATTCAAACATTAAATCAATTGAATCAATCATGCAGTTAAAAAAATGGTTAGCCGATTAAAATTGTACTGTTCAAATTACATAAATACAATGTACGTCCATAAATTTTGTAGAACCCTAGTAATGCGTCATGAAGTAGATCAGGGCAGTTAAAAGTCGCCAGTGGCATAACTATAAGTGGCAGGACTGGCAAATTGTCACAGGGCCTCAGGCCACAAGGGGCCCCTAGTTCAAAGGGCTTTTTTTGCAAAAATTTTGAAAATTTTATTTTTTCATTAGATTTTTTAAATTTAAAATTTTAATAGTGCCCTATCGAATTAATTTGCTACAGGTCTCGGGTTGTTTAGTTTACCCACTAATTGTCACCAGTTTTGTTTTAAGGATCATAATAATTGTGATGTACTTTAACCTCATAATACCGACAAATGCCTTAAGAGATTACTTGTATAGCTTGAAATGCTTTTTGTAAGAAATATTGATAGTAATTGGACACGAATATAAATTATATAAATGCTGATGCTGACATTGTATGTTTACAAATTTTGTATGATAACTGTAGTATTTGTATTGTAGGTATTAATAATGTAATTAGTAGTAATGATGTTATTAAGCCACTTAGAAGTGATGCGGGTATTTGTTACTTGACAGTAGATAATAACAACTTAACACATTGTAACACATTGTATGAAATGAACCTAAATACGTAATATAAAATATTCGCATCATTTCTTAAGATAAGTATTATGGATTTAAGTATTATTTATTTTAAGTACATACATGATATCTTTGAAATATAATTCTTTCATTTCCGGTGGCATCATTGGAAAGTTTTTTTTATTACTTGGTTAGCTGTGAATTTACAACGCTCTTTAAGTAGGTTATTGACAGAATACCGTATGGAGTTATAAAAAGTTCCGACAGTAAAATACTTACGACTTTCATTAGCGCAATGACGCACAATGCGCAAGTAAGAGTTTATACGAGTACAAAATAAACTGAATGGTAAGTAGAATTAAAAAAACGAATTCCAAAGCCTTGACTCAACATTAGATAACCGAAAGGGTGACAAAATTACACACAAAAGACGCTAATCATAACAGCGAGATATTACAGTTTAAAATTTTAAAAGTTTTAAATTATAAACGGCATACCTACCTTTGTTAAGATTTCAAACCACAGATCACTTTTACACAAACAATTGCACGGATTATTAAGTCAATAACCATAACGACCGTCATAAAGTGCTCTGATTATGTAAGCTGCTATATCTGTATATCGGCTATAGTCTGTGCGACTCACTGCAAGTGCGTAGGCTGTGGTACGACTTGACAACTGTCATTATTTGACAGTAGACATATCATTATCATGTGAAGTCAAAGTCAAGTCGACCGACACAAATATTGTGTCAGAATCAGACAGAACTAAAGAATAGAAAAATATAAAATTATACTAAACTAAACTACTATATAACAGTAATTTAATTTACAATATCATTCAAGTAGATTCTTGGAGACTATAGAAAATAATACATTGAAAAGTTTCATATACAATTAGGTTACACACAAATCAAATCCTTTTAGCACTTAGAATTTGTAATTAAAATGACGAACAACAAAAAAGGTCCGGTGTTTGACGCTGGCTCGTGCCGGTGTTGCGGTGAAACGAAGCGGTGTCGGATGTTGAACGTCGAGTATAACTGGATGGGGCAAAAGGAAGTTTATTCTGAGATGTTCGTTGATTGCTACGGCTTAGTGGTAAGAAAGTATTCATCCTCATTATGAAATTTGATTTTTTCTTTTTGTTCAAAACACCCGATTTGTAAATTCTCATTTGTAGTATTAGTGATAAACAAGGTTAATTTAAGTTAAAATGGTTTTTGTATTACTAATACTTAGTACTAAATGTGTTTGTATAAAAGCAATAATTTTATCTTCACAATTTTCTTCTCAGCTCTCACATTTAGATGGGGAAGAAAAGGAGCGTTTGATCTGTGCAACTTGTGTATCACGACTCCGAGAGGCCATCAGTTTCTACCGCCAGGTTCTCAAGTGTGAGGAGAGGCTGCTGCAAGCCACCCTGCAGCTGCATACTGATGGTGAATGGTTTTAATGATTTGTGTACTAATTAATAAATAATTTAAATCCCTGAAATTACATTAACTTGTTTTTGTAGTATTTTGGTCAGTATAAATACTATAGTGGGCTTGAGGGAGGTGTTAAAAAAATATCATTATGGAGACAATTTGACACACCATCTGTGAAGTCATTTGGGCTCTCTTGCATGTCATAGATATTATATATGTTATAGTATACATAATTATGTACCATTAAGATTAAATGTCATAGTTTTGTTCCATCATAGACTGGTCCTTTTGAGTTCAATGATGGATAGAACTTTCTCTTTTCAATATAACTCTTATAATGTAACATGTATGGAATGCTTCCTTATAGGTGCTGACACAACAAATTTGAAAACAGAGGATAGTATTAAGGATGAGAAGCAAGATGGTGCTATTGAGTCAGAACTCATCAACGATGGTGGTGACCATTTGGATTATGGTAATTTGCAGACCTAATAAATTGTCTATTAACAGACAGTCTACATTATATGTATATTATTTCATTTTATGTAGTCTATATAGACAGTAGACACATTGGTCAAATTCAACCATTACATTGACACCATTTTATTTTTTATTGAAATGAAATACATTTCTGCAACAATGTGTATGCATTATCCTTTAGAAGGAGTACAAAAAACTTCTTTTGACATTCATATGGATAGTGATAATATATTACTATCCATAATACTATTACATACATTTATAACTTACTTACTACATACTATTTATAACTTCACAGATTCGGATATGCCAGTAAAAGGCGAAGTAGAACAGCCCAGTGTTAAGGCAGTAAAGAAACGTCGCGGGAAGAGAGGTTTGAAGAGGAAGAAGAAAGAAGTACTTGATGATGATATGGTGGCTAAGAATCAGATGCTGCAGGATATGGAGAAGATGTATGAGCGGTTGACGGAGATACAGAATATAGAATCAGGTAATATAGATTTGTACAGTGTTTGTACAGTCACGAGCATAAATATCTGACCCCCCCTGAAAACCAACTTCCCGGTTTCCGATTGAGCTGAAATTTTGGATGCATATATTAATAGATAAAACTACAATACTATTTTGAAATTAAGCTGATCTGGTGATGGAGACCGAAGGTGGCCATAGGAACTCCTTAAGAAAACCACACAACCCCATCAAAATTGGACTCATTTAATTCGTCTTGGCAAGGACAATATTTCTAGATGATGTTCAGAGCTTGCTGATACGGCTGTAAGGAGTTCCGACCTTCCAAAAGTACTGTTTTAACAAGTCCTGAAAATCGTCTAGAAATATTGTCCTTACCTTAACGAATAAAACAAGTTCATTTTTGATGGGGTTGTGTGATTTGCTAAAGGAGTTCCTGTGGCCACCTTCGGTCTCCATCATCAGATCAGCTTATTTTCTTAATAATATTGTAGTTTCATCCCATTCATATATGAATACAAAATTTCAGCTGAATCGGACACCGGGAAGTTACTTTTCTAAGGGGGGTCACATATTTATGACGCCTAGGGGGGGTCAGATATTTTTGCTCGTGACTGTACATTTTTTTTCATGGTTTTAAGATAGCAAACGAGCTGACAGTGCCACCACCAACCCCTGCCGCCCATGGACATCTAACAAACTACGAGTAGGACTAAGGGGGACTGTTAGTTGGTTATTAGGTCCTGTTATTAATGGATGTTAATAAGAATATTATTTGTTGTTAATTCGTTAGTGTGGGGACCACGGAAGTTAGTACTATTAGATTAGTACATACATTTTATTTTAAGGAATGTTAAATTTACCCAAAGTTGACCTTTTTCTTTGTTTCAAATGTGGAATATAGTTTTGGCGAAACACTGTTGACTGGTCTACAAAATCCCTATGTATTATGTCATGAAAATAAACTGTGACATTAAATATGTGTATCTAATACAATTTTTTGTTACAGAAAAACAACATAAGCTATCAGACTCAAAGGAAAGCGACAAAAACCAGAAATCCCTCCATAATTTAAATGTTCTAGTAGAATACTCCTATGCCTGTCCATTTGACACATCCTTCAGTGACTACTTCTGTAGCTATTGCAGACAAAAGTTCACAGACCCTAACAAGTTGAGAGACCATACATTGACACACAATCCCAAAGAGTTTAGCCTAGTTTTGAAGAATACTAATACGACAAAGAAATTACAAGTAGACATCTATAGGATAGACTGCCGGTTGTGTACAGAAAGTATCAACGATGTGGAGACCTTTAAAAAGCATATAGTAACTCATGGGAAGGAAATCCATTCGGTAACAGATGAGTTCCTGAAATTCAGACTAACGTACAACTTAAGCTGTATTGAGTGTGGGGCTACATTTAGCTTCTTCCATGCCCTCAAGAAACACATGGCAGAACATTTTGGCACTTGCATCTGTGATGTGTGCGGAGCTCATTACTTCGAGGAGAGAATGCTGTTGCTTCACCAGAAGACACATCAACGGAGTGAGGAGTCGTACACTTGCAAGGATTGTGGAAAGAGCTTCAAGTCGAAGTATACGAGATATATTCATATTGCCAGGATGCATAAGAAAGAGGCAGCATACCAGTGTAATAAGTGTGATGAATTGTTCTTCTCATATATGCTCAGGTATGTTGTTAATATTGTAGTATTATAATTTTCATAATCTTCATGTAAAGTCTGCCTGGGTAGCGACCCTCTTACTTGAGTCAGCCTCCAAACAACTTGTCGTGTTTTGTTTGGGGGTTTTAGTGTCAGAGCACACTATACTAGAGGCGACTATATAAGGGTCTTTGATAGCAGGTTTTTTTTTATTAAGTCTTAGTGCAAAAAGTAGGGGTTTCCAACAATTTTGGTACATTTTTACATATTTTTGTACATTAAACAACTAAACAAAACTGATATTCTAAGGAGACATCTAGAACCGAATAATAAGTCAAACTCAATCTTTAACTGAAATAATATTGATGTAACAGTTTCAGCAGTTATTTATCCATCCAACAGGTACAGACATATGATGGAAGCCCATGGGGAAGAGCGAATGTTCCAATGTGACCATTGCGACCGAGTCTATGACAGCAGGAAGTCTCTCCGAGAACACAACAGACGTCTGCACCTCAGAATCATGAAGCACCAGTGTGATCTATGTGACAAACGGTTCTACCTTCCTTGCAGGCTCCGGGAACATATGTCAAGTCATACTGGAGAGAGGAACTTCAGATGCGAATACTGTGGCAAGAGCTTTCCCCGTCTCAGAGGACTGAAAGTCCATATGCAGTCTCACAGTAGTGATAAGAAGTACAAATGTATGATGTGTAATGCGTCGTTCACACAGAATGTCAACTTGAAGAATCATATGAAACGGCAGCATCTTAGCTTAGTAGCCGCTCAAATGGATGAGAGTTATCATGAGTAGGTTTCGTAGGAGGATGCATAATATAGTATTTTTTTTCGTAGCCTGTTGAGTTATGTGGCTTGTCAATCTTCACACAAGTATATTGTGGAGCTCTTTGATGTGGTTGACAAATATGTTTGTTTTGCAGATTTGATAATTTATGGAAAAACTAAGAACTATGTGTATTTACGCAAAATTCTGTTCAAATTGGTGACAATATTATAGTGACCTTGAAAACTAGTCATAAGGCAATTTATTGTTTATCTAGCACTAGCAATTTTATACTTTATATAAGATCTCAAAAACATTTTAAGTGTTCCTTCAATAATAGTAGTGGGCAATTAAATATTGTTTTCTATGTACACAACTTAATAGTAGGGTCCTATACTTTACATATTTTAATGCATACTAACTAACATGTGTATAGAAACTTAATATATAAAATAAATTTGTATTTATTGTAACTCATTAAATAAATAAATGCCTATTACTATGTTACTTTTTTAAAGTATCTTGTTACGTCCCATCACTAGTGAGGTAAGTAATTTATGATGTTATTGTTAAATACACAACACATGATACATTTTTATCAGTAGACGCACACAATACATTTTTATCTACAGTAGACGCGCCTTTTCTGCGGTTAATTGAATTAACTAATAAGTTAATCGTAATCATTATTGAATCAGTTAATAGATTAATTTATAATTTTTAATCCTCCATTATAAATTAAACTATTAAATTAACTGACAACTACTGCCACCTAGCGGATGTTAAGTTTATCAATATTATACAATGTCTAAAAATACTATATTGTCTGTACCGTGTTTAAGAGTCTATGATAGCTAAATGCTCCAAAGATTGACTTTAGGATAGTGTTCTGTGTTTTAGGCCGTATCCGGACTAGGCTAGTATACACAAACTAGGTAGCTAGTATATTAGTCGAGTGTGAGAGTGAAATTAGTAACTAAAAATGTGCAAACACTAATAATTTAATGCAGTGAATTAGCCTGTATTTTGGTCGATAGAGTGAAACCATTTCGTTTTATTATTTTGGGTGAGCAGTTCGCGTGACTACATTACTTTTCATACTATATTACTTTGATCTATGCTTACCAACGTCCTATATCAAAAATTGGTACTATAATTTCAATGTATTGTTCATTGTCTATGGTAATAAGTGGTTAGTAGCTCGCTTGAAGCAAGCGAGTCAAATGGTTAAGTCAAGTCATAGAGTAATTTAGTCCCGTCAACCAAGCAAGAAAGAAAAGAAGCAATGATGGCGTCGTTTGCATCGTTTGTGGAAACGTTATATCAAATTTTCCAGATTTTGTGATGGATAGACCATGGTGTTTAGTGTTTATGAGACGATATAACTTCCATTTAAGTTAAGAACATTGTAGAAATATGTAATAAGTTTAATATCTGTGAAATATAATACAGTTATTGTGAGAATGAACTCTAGAGCCGCGGAATGGCGGCCGGGCCCGTCTGTTTGCCGTTGTTGTCTAACAGAGGGCTGTTACAAGGATATTTCTACTGAATATTTTTGGATGGGAAGAAGAGAAGTTTATGAAGAAATGCTGTCGGAAACCTTCGATATAAGTGTAAGTGGTGTTTCTTTTGTGATGAACGTCCATTTTCTTCAGAGGTTTTTTTTAATAGTCCTTATCGATTTTTGGATGCCTCAACTGTTGTATGTTCGTCAAAGCCCAGCGTATATGTTGTAGTTTGGGATGTTAAAGTATTTTTGTTTTGTAATAAGTCAATTACTATGACTACCGTAATTAAAATGGTAGAACGGGCCACACAAAGGGTTCAATTTTGAATCAAATCACATTATCAGAAAGGGCATACCTTGATATTAACGATGTTGATTAGCAGTCTTTCCATTTTCCATTTACTTGAAAAGGTTTCAATGCTCAATTTTACTTAATCAAGTAAGCCAAAGAATAATGGCATAGGAAAACTTCAGAAGCTAGTGGAATGTCTAATAGTGAATGCAATAATGCCATTTTAAACCTCAAAATTTGTAATTATCGAAGAAGAAATAAACTTTTAACCTTAACCCTGCCCACTTAATCTTTGTTGAATCTACTACTAATACACCTACACTACTAATTCTTCATAGTCAATAAACTATTGATAAAGCGGTCATAGGGTGTACCGGGTAGTTGTGATCTTCACATCTTCACAATATCTAGCCATTTTTGCCTTGTATCCGTCATCTTGGTATACTTGTATAATGGGTTGCTTACAGCAGACTAGAAACTATAAATTCTACAAATACTACTTTGTAACAAGTAAGCTTTGTTCCACAGATTGCTTACTCCAAGTCACCAGGCCCCAACAGCCACAGTCGTTTGATCTGCGAGGCCTGCATTGCTCGGTTGCGGGATGCGTCCAACTTCAAGCGTCAGGTGCGCGACTGCGAGCGGACCTTCCTCCAGCATTTGGACCCCGCATCCTCTAGCAGCATTCCTAGTTTAGATGGTGAGTCACTAACTTGGACTTACTTTGTTATATGTCACATGATGATACTCAATGATCACTGATGAAATGATGTCTCATTATGGTTATAGTCTGGGACTTTGAGGATTTTATGCTGTTTTATATACGATGAGAGGAAATCTGAGCCCAGCAGTGGGATAGTTATGGGCTGCGATGATGATTATGATATCCATAATACTGTCGTCAGCCCAGTCGTAAACTTAGTGTACTAAACATCTTAACAGAAAATGACAAAAGCTAACTTAGACAAAGTAAGTAATAGTATGTTTTACTAATAGCCATTTGGATCTAATCAACATTCTGTTTCAGACATTGCTGAGCCACTTGGCAAGACGGTGAAGATTGAAGAGAGTGATGAAGTGAAGGCAGAGCACTTGGCCAGTGACGATGACATGATGGATGACTTGCCGGACTTTGGGGATGATGACGACGATGATGATGATCGTGAGTATGGACTTTGACTTTATAAATGAAGGGGTGAAAGCAGGGGATGGTGGTACTGCAAGCTTGTTTGTTATTTTCATACTATAAAAAAGCAAAACTACATCTATGACAAGAGATTGTTACTACCTCAATCCTAATTGGTGGTACCCCATCTCAATCCTCATTGACCCAATAAGGTTGTTTTTTTCGTTTTTGTATCAATGGTCTGCGAATTGGTTGCAAAAGTGACGAGAACACATGGTAATGTAGGATAGAAAATATTTTCGTTTGGTAACTGCACACATAGTATAAAATGTCACTTATATATATTTTATTACCGTTTATGATTTTTATATCTATCCTGATTATTTTGTTTAAAACTAAGGGATCAACCATACATATGAGATATGTTATAGAATAAAGTATGACCTGGTCTTCCTATACATACAGACAACCAAATGAGTAACCTGATGGTAAGTGTTCAGTGTCACTCATAGTAATGTCTTAATAGTCTATAAATGAAACTATACTCATTATAGGTAGCTTTGTTTTTTAAATTAATCAGTGGCTATACTTGATGTTGGTCTCAAAATTGCCACATTCATATAGATCAGAAATTAATACAATTTTATGACTTCCAGTCGACAATCAACCGCTCACACGCTTGGCGCGCAAAACGCCTAAAAAGGAAGACGTCGACATCACAGACCTCCTCGATAACGCCAAGGCGGCCTTGAAGAGGAGGTCTACGACCAAGGCCAAGTCATCTCCGGCCAAGAAGGCCAAACCGGCCAAGAAAGAGAAGGAGAAGGTCGCGGCCAAGGAGCCAAAGCCACCGAAAAAAAAGAAAGGTAGGCATCGGAGTTTGATTCTTTAGTCGTTGGAGTGGGGAGTTGTCGTGAATGATAATTATGTAAGAAGTATAGATATTAGATAAAAACGAATGAGTTGAATTCTGGAATCTTCTCGCGCGTTTCGACAGTTTGTTGTTTATTCATTTTGAATATTGTTAATTTTTTCTTAATAGATTGGTTTTATGTTAAGTAGAACTGCAACTTTATTTTGTTGTAGTACAGACCAAAGATGCTAATTTCTTAGTAAAGCAATTGCTTGTAAGATGTTCTGCACATACATACATATAAGCAGTCTAAACTTATATTTCATGAACAAATTAATAAGATTAATTACAAGTCAATTGCCCACTAGTCAATACTAAGATTTAGTAGATGATGAACAGTCTGTTTATATAGTTTAATGAAATCTCAAGGATCATTCACGACAATTCTCTGCTCCAATGTTTTATTGATGAAATTTTCTGCTGTAAATACCGAAACAACACATAAAAAATAAAATTCACACATAATAATGACGTCTTTTTATTGAATGAATAATCAAATATTGTAATAAGTCTTTTACATGTACCAGGCTTTTCGCTGTTTTACTTTGTTATGGTAGTATTTCTGTGATTATATAGGCGGAAACAGACTTTGCGAGGCAAACGCCACGAACGGCGCACAACGCATGCCTCGGCCCGAGGCATGCGTTGTGAAATA
>LGAG01000279.1:240079-284680 GCA_001278395.1 Lerema accius | reverse complement strand
CACGTGCGTAGCACATGCCTCGCCACGAATATAAAGGTACACACCTTGCGAAGCATTCGCTGTGCGCCGTTCGTGGCGTTTGCCTCGCAAAGTCTGTTTCCGCCTTATGAAGTAATCGCGAAGTAAGTCTATTATACTGTTTGTATAAGTGTTCTACTCTATGGTATAGGACATTGAGGAGTTTTGAATCGTACACCAGTGTACTTTAGTGTAGATTGAAAGAGATTAGTGGTCAATATAAGTGCTGGAAGGCTTGTGACATTAATATAATACATTGTAATAGGAATTGACTGATCCACATTCTCTTATTGACTAAAAAGAATTAAAAAATCAGGCAAATAGGGAACTTCTTTTGTTATGATGAAGATAAAAGGTTAAATGTGTTTTTTGAGGCTTGCAATGTTTATGCAATTTTACCACTAGCAGTCCAATTACTGACCACATTCGAAGCTGTTTCTCAGAGTTTTTGTAGTTGACAGAAAGTATCAGGCCATGAAAATTCTTGTCAACAGATAATGGAAATAATATAATTATCTTAGAGCTGTCTGTGTCTAAATTATAAAGAACTTTGCTTTTCAATTAGTTAGGAATATCTTAGGGCTCTATGGTTAGCAGTGGACAAATTACGTACCTGCAGCGGGAATCGAACCCGGTTATATTATTACGTGAGTCGATTAAGGCCCTAATAATTACAGCAGAAAATTCTGTCAAATTTTAAGCTAAATTGCACGTAAATATAAGTAAAATCATATGGATATGTCTTGTTAATCTGTATTGCATTTGGTGTACAAGAAATAAAGTTGTTCTATTCTATAATATTTGGGAGACTCACACTTCTTTTTCTTATACATTGACCAATATTATTAACGTAATTCGTTCTTTTTTTAACTTTTCTTATTTTTAAAACATGAACATTCATTTTCGAAGCACTTTTTTGTGAATATTTAAAACATAATTTCATTACTTCTATTATTAATGAAATATCACTCTTAATTATTACTGGAAAAGTGTGAATAACATAAAAATATGTGATTTCCGGTACAAGATTGCGAGTTAAAGGACAAGATAAAAAAATGGAGTTTAAGCTGAAGTATGACAATTGTCAACGCAGTTTCTAATTATTCAATTGGCCGGTGACCAGCCGATATTTTACCTGTTAAAAAGTTTTTTTGCTGTTACGAAAAACATTTGTCAAATCATAGGATAGGTTCACGTCGACATAGACATAATCTCACAGAACTCGTGAATTAGAAGCTACCTATTAATTTAAAATCGACGAAAGAGTATTGTTTATGGTAGCAGGCAGTAGTTGTGTAGTTCACGTCGACTGATATAATAAAAGTATCACTGACGCATCGCAGACAAATACCGTGGGGTCACCTTAAGTTCAATGTCGTTTTAATTTGAACCTATTGTTATTTCTTGTATGCGTTATGTGCAATGCAGTTTAAAGTGCAGAGCATTGTGTAATAATGATTGATTATGATTATGACTTCATTTTGTGTTATGTATGTTGTGTTTTTAGCGATTAGATGTTGTATAAAGGTGGCGACGAGAAATTATTTTTGATTAGTGAGATTTATTTAATTGGAATTGTTGTATATTTCGGGCTTAATGGGGTGAAAATAGATGAAAAATGTATATTAGTTAATTGTGTAAATTTTAATGTACGTAGTAGGGTTCTTTCTCGATAGGGCCAAATATTTTCATAAAATTATAGCCCGTCTGTTTGTTTGTATGTTACATAATGAGGAAAATACTTAGCAGATTGGTTCTTAACTATATACCCAAATATCTACACCAGATTGTAAAAAAACACAGTTAATTATTATCATTATTCGATTAGTTATGGTACACATAATTCCTGAAGTAAATGAATTTATCTAGTGAATTAATCTAGTGTTTAGGTTCAATCCAAGGGTTTTCGTAGGTAGGTATATTGTAAAATTTTGAAGAGATCGCCGTCTTCGAAGCAGATATTTAGGTAAGTTTTAACGTGTGTATGACATTTAAAAAAATTGCTCTGCTTTTGTTTTTACCTTTGAAAGAAAAAATCAAAATTATTCCTAGTTGATGATTATATTTGAACTTGAGACATATCCATATGAAAATACCTGGTTCTTTTCACGTGTATAGCCAGGTAACATCTTTAGAATGAACTGACAGATATTGAATCATATTGTAACACTTTATAAAATAGTGGTCCAATATATGCCCAGTGGCACCCCTGCCAGGCAACTTAGAATACTTCATCAATATTAAAGTTATTATATTTTTAATATGATCAGTTTTTATAAACAGATCAGTTTTACTAAACCAGATAGGCAATTGTTTTTCAACTTTGAAACCAATCAAAATCGATACAAAATTAAGTTGGTAGACTAAAAATAGGTTTGAGATCCCTAATAAATCCATCAGTTCATTTCTATTGGTGTTGGCTAATTATGGAACAAAACGGTAATATTAAATAGCTATACTTTTATTATTGTAAATTGTACTCCATGTGTACATAAAAATTGCAGTTTTGTCAAATAATTTGTCATTATTTTATAAGAAGTATTGGATTTTCATGTTCCCATTTCTGATATATTCAAATCAATATGTTTAATTTTATACACTACCAACATTGAAAATTTCTATGGTGCTACATGCACGAAAATCTGCCTTAATTACACTATGAAAATAAACTTCATTCTTAACATCATCATGATTAATTTCTGACGGATCCGGACTTCTATAGATACTTAAATGCGGCATATAAAATTAAGAATTACCATTACTAAGACTATCGTTTCTCATACTTTCGCAAAAAATCTAATTGATAATAGCGGTTGTAATGAAATAAGTATAATCAAAGATAATAAGATTAAAGGAACCAAGGCAAACGTTATTTAATTAGAAGTAGCGACAGCGAACAGAACGCACAAATATTAAAGTGAAAAGAATGTTGATAATGAAAACAAAACATAATCAAGACTGCAAAAGAACCAAAGAACAAAACATGCAAACAACAATAACATTTTTAAGTCGAGCCACCGAATAAAGCAACATCAAACTTGGTTGCTATGCTGATAACAGTTTAATATAAGTTAACGACCAGTTTCAAAGCGCATTGGGTCTACAGCGAAGACTTTTTTTGTTTTAGAGGAGTGGTATGACCCGGCGCGGAGAAATGCCGAGATACTCATCCGATGTACCACGGCCTATCCTTTCCGCGTCAACGATAAGTGCATACTGTGCGTCTACTGCCACGAGTTGTACGAAGACCCGGACGAATTTAGAGGCCACATGAATGAGGAACATTCCGTATTCAGTCTTAGAGTAGCCTTCCATAACCTTCCCAAGTTGGAATTCATCAAGGCCGATCTAACGAACCTTAAATGCAGACTATGCTCCAAGGAGTTCAGTGATTTGGAAACCATAGCAGAACATTTGCAAGAGGCCCATAGTCAGCGTATTAACTCGAATGGGAAATTGGGCGTTATGCCGTACTATTTACGTAAAGACGCATTCTGTTGTGCCGTTTGCAGCAAGTCGCTGCCGTCGCTTTTCCACTTGAATAGGCACACTATAACGCATTTTCTAAGTTACGTATGCCACGTCTGCGGTAATAGCTACGTTGCGACCACTGGGCTCTTGAGACACGTCCGGATGAAGCACCAAAATTATGAGGTGTCTTGCAGATTGTGCAATAAAGTCTTCCCCTCGATGGAAGCCAAGGAGAAACATCGCAGGACCGAGAAGTCGTGTTTGCCATACATTTGCGGGAAGTGTCCCGAACGGTTCTTGGACTTTAAAACTCGAAAGCATCACATGGAGACTGAACACGGGGTCACGAGAAAGACTTTCCGCTGTGGCGATTGCAATGTTTCGTTCGCGACGGGGGTGGCTTATTATGACCACTTTAGGCTTCATCATTCCGATGACTGTGCAATTTGTAAACACTGCGGATTAAAGTTCACGTGCAAGTCGAGAATGAAGCGGCATTTAGCTAAACATTTGACGTAGTAATTAAAACAGACGTCAATCGTCGTGTTCTTTATATTTGATGCCAGGTAGCAGGCTTAATCAAAGCAATGCCACCTATGTGAAGTCACTTGGCAATTTAAGTTTTATAAATTTGATAAATACAACAATTCCTGAGATTATGGAACGTGTAATTTAAATATTATTGGAGTGAATGTTGCCAGGAAAGAAGTTATTAGAAACGTTTAGTAGACATTTGAAATTGATAATTTATGCAACTGAATATAATATTTGAAATCCTAAAAGATTTATTGTCTTCTTATTTAACCTCTGATATTGTTGATATCGATAATATTATAATGATGATATTGTAGCTTGAGACTAAGTTCAAAAAATCTGTAAAATGAGTAATGTTATGAACAAAGAATTCACACGATTTAATCACCGGGTTAATTATATTTTATAAAGTGGTACATCGGTATGTTTTGACTGTCAACTTGTAGATAACGAGACAAAAGAATTTGGAGTAGGTAGTACTTTCTTGGATAGTTTTTTTCAAACTTGACACATTGTCTTTATTATTTTATCTAAGGTTAGTTGGCAATTAGTATTGACTAGTAAGCTTGCTACAATTTCGGGTCTCCGAGGATCATAACACTGGCAATAGACGTACTTTTCCAAGCAGTTGGCACTGGCAGTTTCAAGCAGGCCTCGTGCTACCGGCAACGTCGACTTGAAGCTATCCGTCTGTGACAAGCTGTAGGGGTCCCTAAAATTGCATGTTTTTAATTTAAAAACTACTCGTATCACCTACATTTATCTTTACTTATCGAACTTATTTTAAACCAAGCTTAAGTACCTACCATTTTTTTTCGGTATCTATTGGCTAACCATAATTTTCATGGAAAGGAACTTAACTATAACGCTTTCGTCGTTTTTGTAAGTGGATCATATTGGACTATGTAACCGACTTTGGTACATCAAAAACAACTAGTACCCTGTAAATTGTTACCCGGCTTTAGTACTTAGCGTAAGTTCGTCGATACGGATGTAAACTACTACAATGAAGACAGCAGTAGCCCAGGAAGCATGTCCTGTTCTGCGTTAACCACATAACGTGCTTAAGAAATTACGACATGGACACTTGTGAAGGAAATACAGACGGAAAAACGTAAACGCATTTACATGGAGACAACTTAAATTAAAATACAGTAAAACATATTTTTAAAGGAATGTAAATAAATCCTAATTAACTAATTGAATCATTGCATTCTTGTAATATATGGGTATTCTTCTTATACATTTTAATATACAGGTTTTGATTGTTGAAATCATTAAGACATCGACTAGTCCCGATATTCTCGCAGTATGGCTAAATTCTATGACATCATGCTCAATAAATGTAACCAATGAAAGACCACATTATCACCAAGGCTCTCTCTTTGTTCTAGAGATCGATTGGTTAGTCGTGGCGCGACACAACGCTAAGGTAGTCTTGAAATATTCGACTGCGTGTCCGTTCAGGATGCCCGGTAATGGCATGACGTGCGTCTACTGCTGCGAGGACTATCAGGAACCAGGGGAGTACCGCGCCCACATGCGTTCCGATCACACCTTGTACAATGTTGACACTGCCTTCGCTCACACCACGAGCAATTACAACGAATTCCTCAAAGTCGATTGCACCGACCTAGCATGTCGCATCTGCGAAAAGCCTTTCGACACGATCGTTGCCATATCCAAACATTTGAAAGAGGAACACGGCAAGAAAGTCGACACGAGTATCGAAACTGGCATGCAGATGTTTAAGTTGGGCCCGGAGAGGTATGTTTGCGCGCTCTGTCCTACTAAACTCCCCAGCTTGCGAGAGCTCAGTCGACACACGAGCGGTCATTACCACAAATACACATGTGAACATTGCGGAAAATCCTACATCAACCGAGAGAACTTGCAGCGGCATATACAATTTGGGCACAGTATGTTTAAAATTTGTCTAAAGTGTAAAACCTCGTTCCCTAACAACGCGGCGAGACGTGAACACGTTCTGGCAACGGAGAGGTGCTGGCCTCAATCATGCGGCATGTGCGGCCAGAGATTTGTTACCAGGAAGTTGAAGTTGGATCACATGACATCCGTCCATGGGCAGGCGCCTAAAACCTACACGTGCCCCGACTGCGGAGAGGTCTATAATAAATGGGGACCTTATCGTGCCCACTTCGTTTTATCTCACACTAACGATATCTTCTCCTGCTCATTTTGCGGAATCAAGTTTGACTCCAAGCGGAATCTGACGGAACATTTGGTGATACACACGAAAGAGAAGGCTTTTGTTTGCAACGTCTGCTCGAAAACTTTTTCGAGGAAGAAGAATCTGATACAGCACAGTTGGGTTCATAATGAAATTAAGAGATTTGAGTGTACCCCCTGCAATAAACAGTTTAATCAAAGAGTAAGCTGGAAAACACACATGAAGTCTTACCATCCAGAACTTGTTGATTTCTAGATAAAAAGTTATGTCGCTTTGATAGTTAAGTAATAAGAGAGTCTAGTTGATCGTTAAATGTGAAAGGATTGTGTTTAATTTTAAATGGTTTTTAAAGTTTCCATCTGTTCTGTACATTGTTGGCTTTCCCAAGACAGAAATCTTCTTTGAGATCTGAATGTCTAATAAAAGTGTATCATCATGTTTTTGCCAATTTAAATTGAATGGAGTTTCTTCTAAAAACAATAATTACAATATCTGAATTCTTACATCTAAACAAGTTTAAAACCTTTAATTGTTATTTGTAATAATTGTCCTGTTATACTGTATTATTATTTTATGATTAAAGTGATTGAATTTAATTGATTCTATAGAGTACTAATTATGGTTAACTAGCGAATTATTAAATTAATTCAATAAAACATTTTAAACTTACTATCTTCGTTTGTGTTCCGCCTCATCCTCATTTTATAAGAGACACATTGTGACGTTCGATTTAAAAAATGAGCCATTTACAAAAGAAACCAGTAAATAACCCAGAAAACTGGACGTCGAGTGAAAGAGCAATGAATGACCAAGGGCATTTCTTTTTGTTCTAGCTGTAAATGAGGGTTATGTGATGGCCAAGCGGAATGCGGAGATAATAGTGAAATACACGACAGCGTACCCGTTCAGACTACCAGAGGACGCCATGGTCTGTGTATACTGCTGCGACAGTTATGACGATCCAGCCCTATACAGGGAGCACATGCAGTCGGAACACGAAAAGTTTCAAGTGCGCATGGCATTCGCCCACTGTAATGAAGGCTACATCAAAGTCGATTGTTCAGACCATCGCTGTAGGATGTGTTCCGAGAAATTTGAAACGGTTGCGGATGCGGCAAACCATCTCTCTGACATGCATAGCCTCCCCATTCAGATGCAGTACGAAATTGGCTTGCAGCCATTCAAGTTGAGCAAAGAATCACTGTTTTGTGCCATCTGTAATGCCAAGAGCTTGTGCCTTCGGCAACTTAGTAGACACACGCAGACACATTTTCTGAAGTACACCTGCGATTCTTGCGGCAAATCCTATGCTACGATCACGGCCTTGAGGAATCATATGACGTATGGACACACTGGCGATAAAATATGCAGGAAATGCAAACAAAGATTCCCAAATTCAGAAGCGAAGAGAAAACATATGGCTACTGCGAAGAAATGCTGGTCACATCTATGCCATCTATGTGGCGAAAGATTTATTAGCTGGAACGTGAAGCAGGCTCATTTGACCGAAGTGCACGGTTTGCGGAAAAAGAATTACGCCTGTCGGGAATGCTCTGAGGTGTTTGAAGATAGAAAGAAGTACCGGGTCCATTTTACGATCTTACATACAGATGACAGTTACGTATGTTCCTGTTGCGGGCACAAATTTGAATCGAAGAGGAACTTGGAGGAACATAGGGTGGTGCACACGAAGGAAAAACTATTTCCGTGCACAGTCTGTTCGAAATCGTTTCCGAGGAAGAAAAATCTCGTACAGCATATGTGGATACACAGCGAATACAAGAGGTTTAGCTGTGATATATGCAACAAGAAGTTCAATCAGAGGGTCAGTTATAAGACTCACATGAGATCCTATCACCCTGAGCTGCAGTTCGACCTGAATCAAACGAGTCATAAAAGAAAAGATACGTATGAGATATTGACCGAAGTGAAGGTGGATCATATTGTATAATCAAAATTTAAAAATGCTCATCGAAAAGACGTGTATGGTCACAAATATAGAGATGGAGTTGAAATATAGGAAACTGAAATATTAATATTTCAGACCATAAGTTCTCTCAGATATTCAGACTTCGTGTGCTAATGTTGTGCACGGAAATTGAAAAGAAAAGTTGCTTTCCGTCAAACAGTGTTAATCTATTGATCATTTTATCAGAATTAACACAAAATATGCACATTCATACAAAACTGAATGGATCTTAGGATCATCGTAACTCGTTCTATTCTCTTAAAATAAGTAGTTAAAATAATGTCTTTAAACTGTTTTGTTTATTTTTAAATTTTATTGCATATTACCTTATACAGTGTAGAAGTTGAACATAAATAAATTGATGAAATAAGTTATTGGTTTCTTGTTCTTTTACATTATTTAGATGATAATAAAACACAAACGCTATAAAGATGTGCAACAAAGACAAAGAAATTTAAATTGTAAAATATATTGAAAGGATTTTTTAAAGGCCGGGAGCAATCTAACCCAAAAAAGATAGTATATCTTAGTATATCTTAATATATAGTATATCTTAAAAACTTAGATAAAGAACTAAGTTACGATGTTTTGGTTATTAGGCTGCCCTTTGATATCACAATTTAGTATCCAAGTAATCTAAACTGCTAAATAAAATTTATTGAATATTTCGGGGTGGTCAGATATTATTATTTTTCTTGCTCTCTCGAAACTGTCATCATTATTTTAGTTCTCTTTATACTATGCGATACATCGTCTACTAATTTGCCATCTATTACTAGGTTTACAACCTTATAATTATTTAGACCAGACAACTATAAGATTTTTCAAATAAAAGAATTAAAATCAGGAGACTTTCTTCTAACAAAATCTATATTTAAATTATTTTTTGATGAAGTGATTGATTTCTAGGAGAATCTACTGAAAGATAAAATTCTTCTCATATGTATGACCACGGGAATTTCTATTTGTTCTAGGCGAGGCTCCGCATTGCATGGCCAGACGTAACGCAAAGACTCTTATATCGTACACAACGGCCTACCCATTTAGGCTGCCGCATTCTGCCCTAGTATGCGTGTACTGCAGAGAAAGTTTTCCTGACTCGGCAGAGTTCAGGAAGCATATGGACGCGGAGCATAAGATATGCTTTGTTAAAGCAGCCTTCGGGCATCTTATGCCAGAACAATATCTCAAAGTCGACATCACCGACCTAAAATGCAGAATCTGTAAGCGAAGTTTCGAAACGCTTGACGACGTTTCCCATCACTTGAACGATTCTCACATACATAAGATCGACTTGAATTATGAATTTGGACTACAACCTTTTAGGTTCAGTGAGAACAGAATGACCTGTGTGATTTGCGAGCAAAATTTCTCTGGCATTCGGATGCTCAGCCGCCACATGTCGTCACATTTCTCAAAATATGAATGTAAGGAATGCGGCAATAAATTTTCCACTGCCGACTCGCTGTCTCACCATACGCTTTTCGCCCATTCTTTGGGCTCGATCATTTGTAGAACGTGCAAGAGAAGCTTCAATTCGCTAGATGAGAGAAGAGAACATTTAGAGACGTCTGAGAAATGCTTGAAGTACAAGTGCTCATATTGTCCGATGCGTTTCTTCAATTATGACACGAAGCAGGACCACCAGAGCGAAGTCCACGGTGAAAATAAGAAGGAGGAGTATCCGTGTCTCGAATGTAATTTGGTGTTTAAGTGCAGAAAGGCATATAGCAGACACTATTCAAATGTTCATAGCGGTGCTTGTCTCGATTGCCCGATATGCGGACGATCATTTAACACCAAGAAGCATTTACAGCGACACGGTATCGTCCATTCCAAAAGAAAGGATCATCAGTGCAACCTTTGTGGAAAAGCTTTTGCGAGTAAAGATTATCTGAAAGTGCACATACGGAGTCATTTAAACAAACATAAGAGCACCTAAAGTTGAGCCTTAAAAGTAGTATGGGAAATTCCGGTGGTTCTAGAACATATTGGGTCATCCAACACGGACATTTTGCACCGATGAATATTAAACATGGATGCCTTAGTATTAAAAATTATTCATCTGACTTTTCTCTATCTATCTTTTGATAATAAATTGCCACTGAATTTGGTTATGGCTCTATGAATGTAGTTTTTATTTTGCTAGTAGCAATCTTAACCCTTTATTTCGCTAAACTTACGTTTCCAAATTTTTATTTGCTTTACCTTCACTTTGTATAAATTCATACAAGGTACAAATACCTATTAGGTATACATCTTAAATTCGATACAGAGATTCAGAAATAAAATATAAGTAGGAAAACAGTAAGTAGGTACTGAGTTTTTTTGGAAACATTTCACGCTCAAAAGATGAACTTAGTATTTGTTTAAAAATTTTTCGTTTAACAAACATGAAAATCAATCAGTATATTATTATTTTAGAGGTCGAATTAGTGTTTTAAGAACTCATTTCCTCACGCTTAATTAGTGGGCTTACGCGATATAAAAAATATAGTATTAGGCAGAACATATTATGGTGATTTCTGAGACCCTTTGAGTAATCTGAGATCGATAACATTATTAAACATCAATCGGTGGTTGTCGTATTAAAGTACGAAGAAAACTAGTAATATTTTTCTTATTGGTTTTCAGGAAATCTTGTTACTTTGCTTAAACGCATTCGAAGTGAATATTCGGTTAGGGTCATACTGATAAGACTGACGCGACACCCCGTTTCTTGGGTCTATTCAACCAATGAAGGGTGTCTTTTTCTTTTTCTAGAAACGCGACGGGTCAGTGACAGAATGAGAGCGCAGCAGAATGCCAAAATACTATTGAGATATTCAACGGTATATCCGTTCAGGCTACGCGGGAACATGATGCTTTGTGTCTATTGCTGTGACGAATACCAGGATCCTGCAGAGTACCGCCAGCATATGCAGGAAAGTCACCGGACATTCACAGTTTCGACAGCGTTCTCGCATCTCGGAAAGAGCATGGATTACATGAAAGTCGACTGCACTGATCTTCGGTGCCGATTGTGTGGGATCCCTTGCGAGAGTCTAGAAGAAATGGGACGTCATATTCGAGATGAACATGACAACCGTGAAATAGATATCAATTACGCGATAGGCATGCAGCCGTATAAGATCGATAGCGACAAGTGGAATTGCTTTATATGTGGTAAGAAATTCCCATCGATCAACAAGCTGTGCAGACATACTACCTCGCACTACTTGAAATATACCTGTGACGTTTGTGGCCGCAGCTATTTGACGAAAGAAGCTCTGTCCTATCACGTACGTTGCAATCATTCTGGATCCCATGTCTGTAGGAAGTGCTGGGTAGAATTCGCAACTATCGAAGAGAAGAGGGAACATACCAAGGTGTCGAAATCTTGTTGGCCTTTTTGCTGTATGCTGTGCCGCGAGAGATTCATGTCTTGGGAATGCAAGCAGAAACATTTAGAAGAAGTACACGGTCGTCCAAAAAGAACATACACTTGTCCTGATTGTGGAGAGGTTTATGAATCGAGGAAAAATTATTATAACCATTTTACATTAAAACACACCGACGACATCTTCATATGCGCCTGCTGTGGCCTTAAATTTCCATCACAACGACTGCTAGACACTCATCTGTTGGTACATTCGAATGAAAAGAAATTCCAATGCGAAGTTTGTTCAAAGAGCTTTACCAGGAAGAAGAGCTTAACGCAGCATATGTGGATTCATAGTGAAAATAAGAGATTTCAGTGTATTATTTGTGACAAACAGTTTGCTCAGAAAGTTAGCTTGAAAGGACATATGAAAACTCATCATCCTGAAGTGGAAATAGTTTACGATTAACAAGATCCATCCAATTGTTTTAAGTACTTTCAGCAACTTACTTAATAAAAATGAAATCTTATTTCGTTGTTTAGATGTACCCAACACCTAGTAGATTAAATTTATCCGTTTCAATAGGGTCTAGAGTGGTTACGTCACTGACCGATTTCTTTTTTGTTTTTAGGATCGAGATTGGAAATTCGCGGACGTAGACACAATGAGACTGAGAAAACGAAAATAGTTCTCGTATGCCAGCCGCCTCAACGGCGCAATGCGGAACTTATTTTAAGAAATTCAACCGCTTACCCTTTTAAAACGAGGTTTAGTCAGATACTCTGTGCTTATTGCCACGAAGAGTACGATGCGTTATCCGATCTGAGATATCATATGAAAACTGAACATCTTAATTCCGATTTCAAAAATGTATTCTTTAGAGCGAAAGATAATTTAATCAAAGTGGACATAACGGACTTGAAATGTAAACTTTGTAACTTAGAAATACCAGACGTAGATAGTTTGATGCGACATTTGGCGCATGAACACAATAAACCTGTTAAGTTTAACGAACGTTTCGGAGTGTTGCCATATAAGCAAAACGACGTTAATCACTGGATTTGCGTGTACTGTCAGAGAATATTTGAAGAGTTTGTTAATTTTAAGCGGCATATAGGAACACATTTTATGAACTTCAACTGTGATAAATGTGGAACGATGTTTGTCACTGCCCGTGCATTGCGTGATCATGAACGCCAGGTTAAGTGTTTCCGAACGGCGTATAAAGCGCGTAATGGAAGAGTGCTGAAGCCAAGAAGTAACGCTGAGATAATTCTGCAATGTTCAACAGCATGCCCTTTCAGAACATGGATGAATAATTTCAATTGCGTCTTCTGTAGGGTTCAGTTCAGCGAACCGACAGGCTTAAGGAGTCATATGGCTACTAACCACGAAAACTACGACGTTCAGGCGGCATTTTACAAGAAACTCGGGAAGGAGTTTTTAAAAATCGATGTTACTGACCTTCATTGCAAAATTTGTTTTATACCTATCGAAAATTTTGAGATGCTCACTCATCATTTAAAGAGTGATCATCAACAACCGATAAATTCAGACGCTCAATTGGGCGTACTACCTTTTAGGCTAAATGATGGATCCATTTGGAAATGCACAATGTGCACAAACGAGTTCAAGGATTTTGTATCTCTTAAAAAACATACTTCCGAGCATTTTCAAAACTATGTCTGTGATACTTGTGGGGAGGGATTTATAACTGAATCAGCTATGATTGCGCATACGAAAATTCCGCATGAAAACATATACAACTGCAGCAGATGTGTGGCCACGTTTTCATCATTGGATGATAGGAATTTACATGTCAAAACTCAGCATACTTCGACGCCTTACATGTGCGTTTATTGTAAAGAAAAACCTCGATTCGCAAATTGGGAACTACGTAAGAAACATCTTATGGATATTCACAATTTCAAAACTGGTGCAGATAAATATGAATGCTCTATTTGTCAGAAATCGTTTAAGACGCGATCTGGAAAATATAATCATATGGCCAGAACTCATAGAATTAAAAAGGATACTGAACTGAGTTACCCTTGCAATAGCTGCCCCAGAGCATTTACGACAAAGTTGTTTTTGGATAAGCATATTGCAAAGAAACATTTTGATTAGATGCGAGTTTAAACCTGTCAAAAATATGTTTATGACAAATAAAATTAACTGTACATTCCGAGTGTGATATAAGCATTATTTGTAGACTGGGAATATATAAAATTAAGAGCGGAATGTTCTAAATCGCAATAATGATGTGGTTCTTTTCTTTTTTAGGGTCCACAAGGGAAATTCACGGGCTAAATGAGAAAGAACGTAAACCAAAAAAGAAACTATTCGAAAGGTCGGTTAACCAGAACCCGCAACGTCAAAACGCTGTACTGATTCTAAAATTTTCAACCGCCTTCCCTTTTAAGACCCGTTTTAACAGAATTGTATGCTCATATTGCCATGATGAGTTTGAGCCGATGGCAGCTCTAAGGAACCACATCAAAGCAGAACATTCCAATGCGGATTATAACAGCGCGTTCTACAAAGTTGTTGATGATTTGAAAATTGATATAACGGAATTCAAATGTAACCTTTGTGGGTCAGATGTATCTAGCGTAGAGGAATTCATGACTCATGTTTCTCGCGACCATGGTAAATCAGTTAACTTTGAAGTGCCCTTCGGAGTTTTACCTTATCGGCAAGGATCCACAGGTTGGATGTGTCTTGAATGTGACAAGACTTTTTCAGAGTTTTCGCAAATCAACGGGCATTTGAGAAGTCATGTGAAAATTTTTACATGTGACAAATGTGGTGCTACGTTCCTCTCAGAGCATGGGTTGAAGCAGCATGAACGTAACTTTAAGTGCTACAAGGCTACGTATAAACCTCGATTCGGGAAGGCATTGAAATATAAAAGCAATACGGAAATAATCCTGCAATGTTCCACTGCATGTCCATTTAGAACTTGGGGTCAGAATTTTAATTGTGTATTTTGCCGTGTTCAGTCCAATGATCCGAACGGCTTGCGAACTCACATGGCAACAAGACACGCAAATTTCGATATTCAACTAGTGTTCAGCAGGAAATTGCGGAAGGAGTTCCTCAAGGTCGATATCACGGACCTCCAATGTAAATTGTGTTTTATGCGCATTGACACCCTTGACGATTTGATGGCACATCTGAAGAATGACCATAAACAACCAATTAACGCTGATGTGCAACCTGGTGTACTCCCCTTTAAACTAAACGATGGGTCAAGCTGGAAATGTGCGATCTGTAAGATACAGTTTTCAGATTTCATATCATTGAAGAAGCATACAGCTGAACACTTTCAAAATTACGTTTGCGACACTTGTGGAGAAGGATTCATTACTGAATCTGCTCTGATCGCGCATACGAAAATACCCCATGACAACAAGTACAATTGTAGTCGTTGCGTAGCTACCTTTTCAACTTTGGAAGAGAGGAACGTTCACATTAAAACGCAACACACGACACTTCCATACATGTGTGTCTACTGTAAAGAAAAGCCACGTTTTGCAACCTGGGAATTAAGGAAGCGTCATTTAATGGAGTTCCATAATTATAAGCCTGGCGCTGAAATGTACGAATGCACCACGTGTCATATGACGTTCAAGACGAGATCCCAGAAGTATCACCACAATGTTAAGGCTCATAGAACTAAGAAGGAGACTGAATATGGGTATCCCTGTGGTCATTGCGCGAGAGCGTTTGCGTCGAAACTATCTTTGGATAAGCATATTGCTAAGAAGCATTTCCACATCTGATGACATTCTGGTTAAAGACAATCTTTGATAATGTTTGTGGTTGTTTCGTAGATTACTGATTAAGTATAAACTTGTTTCTATGATCTGAGTGATGTGTTTATTATGTAGAATTTACTATGTGATCTCTTTATTCGACAACTTATTATAAAGACTGAGGATTTGTTGATATTAATTTTATATAATGCACAAACTATGTACAGTTGAGTTAGCATCAGTACTATTTTGAATCCGTTTGCATTCTCCTAAAAAGGTGAATTGTGTTTGACGTATAAGATTCTACAATGGAATTAATTTCGACGCTTGCTTTAAAATAGAAGAATAGGAATAGTAAAAAGACATTTGCTATTGAGTGCCATGATACCTAATGTTATAGAAGAATCTACATTATTATATACTAATTTATAGTGATAGTCATATAAATATTATGTTGCAACTAGCATTGCTCCTCATGATATCAAAGATATATCATGTCGGTATATCATAATATGTTGTGTATCACAGAATTTAACTGTCAAAATTACTCATCTATTCGGTTTTTAATAGTGTAAAATGTATTTTTAATTTATTTGCAAATGTTTTTTTCTAGTAAACTATACAAAGCTAAACTTCTTTTCTCTTTCATCAATATCCTATTTATCCATAGATCCTCTCTATCCATAAAGCGGTACACTTGTAATAACATACAATTACATAGAAATAGGATCATTATAGGTAGCTTTATTTGTTTATAAGCAGTTTGAGTGTACAGATGATTGATAATTACATTTTTTTAATAATAGACATGTGGACATAGAAGTTTGGTCTATTTACACTCGGATAGATACTAAAACTTGCCCAACGTAATGAGTGCAGCATCGGGAGTAAGAAGTCGAATGAGAAATATTTTATGTAAGTATTGCATTTAGATACACAAGGGGATTTTAGTTATCATGGTAACTTTAAGTGAAAAGATAATTACAGACTAAACAGATAATTACAGAGTCAACATATGTCAAAAATTAAACGCTATTACAATAAAAATAAAATTATGGCAACTGTTTAGGTAATGAGTTACTATTAGTGGTTTAATCATACATAATATTTTAATAAATTTTCTTAAAAAAAATTTCTATTAATGGTATACAAATCTAACGGTATAAGTTATAATTCTGTTTCAACCAATCGTCATGTTTCTATGCAGTTACTGAAGTTTCAAGGTCATTTGCAAGCCAGCCACTAAGTTCCCGTCTAAGTAAACAATGGAACGGAAATTATTTTTTGTCGTCATGATCAGTCCTATACAAGTGCATAACGAGGAAGAAAATAAAGGACTGACTATGAAATTTTCTATTTTTAGGATCCAGCACACAAAACGAGCCTGAAACTGCGCTAGTGACTAAGAAAGACAACTTTGTGCTCGAACAGTCGCAAGGGACAGAAAAGCGGCCCTATCGAAGAAGTGCCAGAGCGGAGGCTAGGTTTGTCACCAAGAAAAACGCCAATGCTATCTTAGAATGCTGGTCCGTATGCCCTTTCAGATGGAAAAAGAATAGGTTCAAATGCGCTTACTGTGAAGACAACTTCACAGACTGTTCCGATTTGAGAGACCACGTCAGACATTGTTCCACACAACATAGCGTCAAAGACATCTACAGCAAATTCAAGGAAATGACCCTAATCAATGTCGACATCACTGCCACTGTTTGTAAACTTTGCGCCTTACCTTTTTCTACTGTTAGTGAAATGGGAGAGCATGTCGTTGAACATGGCTTCGATTTCGATTCTGCTCACCCTGACGGAGTGTTGCCGTTCGCGTTAGATAAGGAATCGTGGCGCTGCGTCATTTGTCAGGACAAGTTTAACAACTTCCTGAAACTGTACGAGCATATGAACAGTCACTATCAACATTACATATGCGCGACGTGCGGGAAAGGATATATGACGGCGCCAAGATTGAGGAAGCATTCTGAGGTCCACATAAGTGGATCGTTTCCCTGTGATAAATGCGGGAAAAATTTCACGATGCGGGCTGCAAGAGACTATCACAAGGCTAACGCACATGCCAAAGGACCTAGATACGAGTGTCCTCAGTGCGACATGCGATTCACGGGCTACTACGAGAGGATGAACCATTTAAATGAAGCTCATAGGGAAAAAGAAGTAACATATAATTGCACATATTGCGAACAAACCTTTAAAACGAGCGGAAAACGCGCTATCCACGTACGAACAGTCCATTTCCCTCAGCAGCGAAGCTTTCCCTGTCATTTCTGCAACTCTCAATTCAAAGCTGCGTATGAACTTAAGCGGCATATGATCAAACATACTGGCGAAAGGAACTTTGTGTGTACGGTGTGCGCGAAAACGTTTCCGCGAAGTAAAGCATTAAGGAACCATTTGAAAACTCACGGCGATCTTAGTTGCAAGTGGTGCGGCTTGATGTTTAAGCAAGAGCAAAGATTGTTGGCTCATATAAGAACTAATCATGCCGAATATAGCAGTCTGGTTGAAAGTTCTGATACGATATTAGGTTATGGAGGACATTGATGCTAAATATCTTTTTAAATAAAACTGTAGAAACATTTTCTTTTTTTCTTCCATGCGTACTCCATCATTATTATTGGTATTTTATTTAATAGTATTTTAGGGAAAATTTATGAGTACTTATTATCTTCCTAGAATTGAAAGCTAGCACTCGTAGTGTCCTAGTTTTGAAGTAGTTGAGTTAGCAAAGGAGACAATGATTTTAATTTAGTTAAAATTAAAAAGATATTTATTGATACCACAACTCACCAAAAAATTTAGTCTCAATCTCAATGATCTAACCCTTAAAAGTAAATAAATAGTCAGTCACACAATATAGTAAATAAGGTACAACGATTACTGCATGCTTTTGGGGTTCGGTATAAAATTTTGCTCGGTATTAAATGCAGTATTTCCTTTTTAGGTTCGACTAGTGCGAATGACGAAGGACAAGTAAATACAATGAAACGGGTTAGAAAGATAAAGGAGGTAGTAAGCGCGCGCCAAATGCGACGACGCAGGAAAGCTAATAATGCTAATTGGAAACCGGAAGAGTCTGAGAAACGTATCGATAAAACAATGATGCGTAGAAACGCCATGACTATTCTAGAATATTCCACCGCTTGGGCCTTTCGTTGGTGTCATAACTCGTTTTACTGCTCCTACTGTGATAATAAGTTTGTTGACCCAGATATCTTACGGGATCATGTTTCCCATCATCTATCCGAACCCCCAACGAAACGTGTATTCTCAAAATTAACTGAAAATAATATGATTAAAATTGATATATCTAATTTGAGTTGTAGATTATGTTGTTGTCCTATTGAAAGTTTTGAAACTTTGAAAGAACACTTAACGAATACACATGATAAGGTCTTCCACAATGATTACAGCGACGGCGTCCTCCCTTTTAAGCTAGATGCCAACGGTTATTACTGTCAGAAATGCTTTGTATATATTGCTAGCTTTGCAAAAATGAATGGACATATGAATACTCACTATCAAAATTACATTTGTGATACTTGCGGAAAAGCTTTCTCATCCAAATCAAGATTCAGAAATCACATACAGTCCCACGAGACCGGTAAATTCCCTTGTCGGGATTGCGGTGAAGTTTTTGATACAAGGGGTGGTCGAAACAGTCACAAACTGCGCGTTCATAAAAAAGGCATTCGGTACGCCTGCCCACACTGTCCACAGTTATTCACAACTTATTATGCAAGAGTAAAACATTTGGTGAGCGATCACTCATCTCAAAATGTTATAAATTGTGTCAATGCTTACGGAAAATCCACCGAATCCCACAAAAACTCTAGCCACGTTCGCGTTACACACATCGAAAGGAACTTCAAATGTCCAAATTGTCCAAGTTACTTTATCACCAAAGCAAAATTTAAGAGGCACGTGGCTAATCATCAAGAAATTAGTAACAATGAGACTGAAGTTTGAAGAAGACGGCTGACAAATTTGTTTTATTTTTAGGAAGCGCGGACTTCAATGCACAAGAAAATAAGACTGTACAGATAAAATGGAAAAAGAAAAGACGAGTGATGGGTGAGAAAGCCAACGCTGCTTTTATTTTGGAACATTCTAACGCGGTGGCCTTTAGATGGATGCGCGGAAAGTTCATGTGTGCATATTGCCCGCAAATATATCCGAATATAAGCGAGATACGTCTGCATTCTATCACACATGATAAGTTGGAACTATTTGAAAAACCAGAAGTTCGCAACTCGTTTCCATTAAAAGTCGATATAACTGATCTCTATTGTTCCATTTGCCAAGGCGCAGTGGAAAATTTGGTTGAACTCAAGAAACATTTACAGGAGAAACATTTGAAAAATACAGATGAAGAGTACAGCGATGGAGTAGTTCCCTTCGTATTAACGAGCAAAATATTCAGATGCGTGCACTGCGGTACAAACTTCGAAGGTTTTATGAGTCTCTTTATCCACATGAACGAGCATTATCAAAGTTTTGTATGCCATACGTGCGGTAAGAGTTACTCTGGTGAACATAAACTGAGATCCCATCAGAAATGCCATGAGGTCGGTCAATTCCCATGTCCTAAATGTGAGATGGTGTTCAAGAACCGCGTCTTAAAGAATCGTCATTTGGCTCTGGTTCACGGTCCCAAGAAAAGATACCGTTGTCCCATTTGTGACCAGACTTTTGACTCGTACCATGCTAGGCTAAAGCATCTAGCAGTGGTGCATGGACAGAAAGCCGAGTATCGATGTAGTTTATGCCCTTCTGTCTTTGGCAGTGGAACTTCACGGTACTCTCACATGAGGATAGTTCATAAAAAACAAAGTATCGAAAAACTTACGACGCCGAAGTAACTGAGCTTCTAAAAGCAGTAATTGTTACTTAAAATGTTTAGCGATATCTTAATTTACTAATTATTATTACTTTCGTAAAATATGTTTACAATAAACTAAATGTTACGATGACACAGTAAACTTGCTAACGCTCTGATGATCTCTTTTAATAATTTAATTGTATAATTTTTCTGTATTGTCTTAAAATTCGTTCAGTAGTTTATAACTCAACAAAATAATTCTAATTTTTTTGGATTTCATTTATAAATTTTTGGAAATAAAGACAATTATAACAATATTTTTTTAAGTTATTTAATGATCATGGTACTTATTTACAAAATCAACTATGCTTCTTGCTTCATCATCATCATCATCATCAAATAAAGTCGTTATACACATTATTTCTCCTTGAAAAGATGTCTTAGAATTGATTTTCTATGATTAACTTAGTGCTGTGTTTACCATTTATTAAACGTTATTATGAACTTTTATGTCGTCTGACCCTTGTAGTTGGTCCATTTCTATTTTTTAGGCAATGGTATCTTCCCTATAATGGAAGAGTTTTATTACTTAAGTAGATCATTTCGCAGTCAATTTGATTGTGACTTTTCTTTTGTCCATAGGGCGCGATCACAACCTTAAGTGGAAACGGCGACGCAAGTATAACGATCAAAGAGATAATGCTGCCATTATATTAGAGTTTTCAAACGCACTTCCTTTTAGGTGGAAACGAGGAACTTTCACCTGCGCATTCTGTCCGCAGTCATTCGGAGACTTTGCAGGTCTTCAAGCCCACTCGGCAGAGCATCCAAATAAAATTGAGGCTATGCGACTAGCCAGGCCTTGTGATAACGTAAAAATAGAAATTAGTAACCTCAGGTGTGAGGTATGCCTTCAGACCACGAAAGGTCTTGACGCTCTCAAGGACCATTTGCTAACGGAACACGCTAAGCCCATTATAAAAGATCAGGGCATTGGTGTAACCCCTTTTTATTTAAATAATAAGGAAATGATCTGTACCCATTGCGATGAAAAATTTGAGCTATTCACGAAGCTGAATACTCACATGAACCAACACTATCCTAATAACATTTGCTGTCATTGTGGCAAAGCATTCGTTGCAGCTCATAGGCTTAAATCACACCAACTTATCCATGAATTAACCGACCATTATAAATGTACCAAATGTGATCAGGTCTTCCAGACTAGGGCACTCAGAAATAACCATTTTGTTTTGGTTCACGGCCCCGAGTGTAGATACAGATGTCCATATTGTAACGAATCATTTAAAAGCTATTCGGATAGAGGAAGACATTTGACGGAGTCGCACGGGAAGAAGATTGAATACCCATGTCATTTATGCTCAGCGGTTTTTGCAATGTGCAATCAAAGGACGAAGCATATTAAACAAGTCCACATTAAGCATAAGGCATTTCTCTGCGAATTTTGTCCGTATAAGTTTGTTACCGCTGCTCAGTTGAGAAGCCATATGGTTAAACATGTAGGGGAGAGAAAATATCAGTGCGAGGTGTGCAAAAAGGCATACGCGAGGGTTAAGACGCTAAAAGAGCATATGCGGATACATAACAATGATAAGAGATTCGTTTGTGAATATTGTAATAATGCCTATGTTCAGAAGTGTAGCTTGCAAAGTCACATGAAGACACACCACCCTAATGCAGAACCTTTGAAGAAAATAAAATTGACTAGTTATCGTTAATGTTGTATTGTATTTTCCTAACATAAAACTGTCTCAAAAGGTACCCTTTATGCATCTATGGCCTAATTATTCCAAGTTGGGAAAGTAACATAGGTACTACTTTCGCAAAGGGCCAAGATTCCCTATAGAATTTAGGTATAGAGAAAACCCTATAGTGCCTATTTTTCTATTTTTAGGAAGGAAAACGGCAGAAGTACAAATAAATGAAGTGGAATGTGCAGATAAAAAATTGGCCGAGCTTCTTACTTCTGCTGAGCTGAAACTTTCAAAGAAAGAGGAGGTGAGACATAGAACCAGCGAAGGAAATGAGAGGCGAGCTGCTTATAGGAAGAACATCAAGTTAATTATGAGCTCCACGACGGCATATCCGTTCAAATATAGAAAAGGAACGTATCTGTGCTTCTTCTGCAAAAGCACTTTTCTGGAGCCAGACAAAATGAGGGAACATACTTTACAACAGCATGCTGACGTTACATTCAAACCCCGAAAATATGAGCCTCTTAAAATGGATTTCGCTATGACTATTTGTAAATTATGCGGCTTTCGAATAGATAATTACAACACACTAAAGTTACATTTAATGGATCACGGCAAATCTATTGACCCCTCTCACGGTGAGAGTATCTTGCCTTACAAGTTAAACAAAGAGGAACACTGCTGCCAGGTGTGCGGGAAAAGATATGAAATGTTCCTGAGTCTTCACAAACATATGAATGATCATTACGAACATTTTATCTGTGAGACATGTGGGAAACGCTTCGCGACGCTGCAGAGGATGTTAAACCACACTCGAACCCACGAACGTGGTGACTTTCCATGCAAACAGTGCGGAGAAATGCTCTCGACGTATGCATCTTTATATGCCCACATTGCTAAGGTCCATCGTTCGAATAAACGTTACAAATGCCCAATCTGCGATGAAAAGTTTGTCACATATAAATTCAGGATGAAACATCTGAACACGGTACACGGGGTAAAGACTGCGACCTTTCCCTGTCCATCATGCCCTAAAATTTTTGATCTCTGCAGCCGTCGAACAGCGCATATACGGTCCCGGCATCTTCAAGAAAGAAATCATGTGTGCAAAGAATGCGGCATGAAGTTTTTCACGAATTACGAGTTACAAGAACATACGATCAAACATGTTGGTGCAAGGATATATCAGTGCGATGTCTGCAAAAAATCTTACGCTAGACTGAAAACTTTGAGAGAGCACATGAAAATACATAATAATGACCGAAGATTTGTGTGTCCAGTTTGTGGACAAACGTTTATTCAGAAATGTAGCCTCAAACAGCACGTCAGAGTGCATCATCCAATGTTAATAAAAGATATGTTTTAATTATACTCAGGCTTGTTTATGTGTATTTGTATTGGCGCAGTATGTTATGTACTTAGTTTTATGCAACGCGTTGTTAAATAAAGACTATAATGAGACTCGAATTGATATTAATAAATTAAGATATTAATCTGAAACATATTTCTGGGTTTCATTTAACCCACGAAAACTAACTTAACTTCTGTAAATATACCAAAGACATGCATGCTATAATCGACCTAAAGCCTCATGCACGTGTATTGTCGTTTTTAGGTGAGATTCCGGAATCTGGCGTCAATGAAAGGACGACGCGTTTGGAAAATGTCAGAAAACTAAACGATATAGATGCAATTAAAGCTAGGAAGCGAAATGCAATGATATTGTTGGAGTTTACGAAACTATGTCCTTTTAGATGGATGAAGCATCTCTATCTGTGTTTTTACTGCGAAGAACAGTTTATAGATCCTGCGGTATTGCGTCACCACAAATCTGTGAAGCATCCTTCCCCATCTTCCACGGAAATTAAGTTTATGTTATCTAAATTGAAGAAACATGAGTTGATCAAAGTCGATATAACAGATGTCGGGTGCAATTTGTGTAACGATGAAATCTGTAGTTTTCATGATCTCAAGTATCACTTATTAAAATCTCATGAAAAGAATATAGACCCCAAATCCAATGATGGTGTGCTTCCGTTCAAGGTTACTAAAAACGACTTCCAATGCGCACTTTGTGAGGCAAAGTACGACGAATTTAAGACACTAAATCAGCACATGAATATTCACTTTCAAAATTTTATTTGTGAGCAATGTGGCACCGGGTTTATTACTCCAGAAAGACTAAGGACACATGCGTTTTCACACGAAACTGGGTCCTTTGCTTGCGAAAGCTGCGATAAGATATTTCGATCAGCGAACGCCAAGAAGGAGCATCATGCGACGGTACATAAGCAAGTGAAGAGACACCGATGCCCCCACTGTACGGAAACGTTTAGAAACTACTTTCAGAGAAACAAGCACATATCTTCTATCCACGGATTAAAACTGAAGGAGTTCAAATGCACGATGTGCCCCAAAGTATTCACGCTGAGCGGGAAACTCGGTGTTCACATAAGGACAGTGCATTTTAAGATGAAAAGACATTCGTGTAATATTTGCGAGTGGAAGTTCTATTCTAAGTCTGAGTTGAAAGATCATATGGTAAAGCATGGTGGGGAGAGGAAGTTTCAATGTAATGTATGTAAAAAAGGTTATGCTAGGAAGTATACTTTGAGAGAACATATGAGGATACACGAGAATGATAGGCGTTTTGTCTGTACTATTTGTGGAAGATCGTTTGTGCAGAATTGCAGCTTGAAACATCACGCGAAAGTGCATCATCCATCTGCATCAAGGGCGGATGTATTTCACAACGTTATTTCCTGAGATTCTACTAATAAAATTAGTGTTTAAATGAGTCATTGTAATTCTTCCGAAGAATGAAGTTGTCCACCATTTAAAACTCACCAAAATTAAGTGTATTATTATTTACTTCATGTGATCTTTCTTTTCTTTGATATTATGGTAAATGTGAAAGTTTGTGGAGATATTTAGATCTTGATGATGATGAGATGTTAGCATGAATCTAAATTTAGTTTTGTGGAGTAATTATCGCGCAGCCTAATCGGCTAATAAAATATATGTCATTTTTTTTAACATCAAGTGTTTCATTTAGCACTTCTTAACACGTTGAGAAACAAACACTCATGACACTCCACTACTTAAAAAAGACTACTCTAGATCGATGTTACAAATTAAAACTAGTCAGTGCTTTTGAACCAAAAATGATTTGGACGATCTACTTCAGATAACACAATATTGTGACACAATTTAAGGATTATTTTTCAGTTTTTTTCAAAAGCTATATAACTGGGTAGGGCGAGACTACACGTACTTATAGCTGTCATACTGGCATGCCGATTCATCTATAACATCAGTATTAATATAATGTAAAATTTGTATTTTGTTTTGTAATGGGCTGGCACGCAAGTATGACAGATACGGTTATGTGTATCTTTAACCTTAAGATATAGACTATTGAAGATCAGCAAAACTTGCATGTCACATGTTTAATTTAAACGTTGTTGAGTTCCTACTTCTTATTTATAGCTAATGATTATGCAGCACAATCTTAGGGTAAAAGATGAAATAAGACGTTATATTAGTCCTTATCTTTCTTACATCGATATTTTATAATTCCGCAAAATCCTAATTTTAAGAGAAAACGCTAACTGATGTTTTCTGGACTTAAGGCGCCTTATGGTAACTGTATTATAATTTAGAAATACGTACTAAGCAGCAAGTGGAAGACTAAGGCACAAGCACCTAAATTCATACTAATACACCAAAGCAATTGCATGTTGAAGATCTGGGGCACCAAGTACATACAATCTGTTTCTGTTTTCTAGGGGACGATGCGGCTATATTGACGGAAAAGCCGCCAGCGAAACGGATTGTGCCCTTATTCCAAGTGGCATATGACCGCAGCCTCTGTAGGCCTCTGGGAACTGTGTTGGACTTCGCAAAATTACGGCTCAACGCCAAGACGAGCTCTCAAACAAGCGGAGCGTATTTAGATCCACCGCCAGATATTAGCCCGCCCCGTAGCCCATCACCTGTCCATTATAACCGAGGATCACCGTCAACAGTAAAAAATATGACTATCAAAATATCTCCAAACACCAATACAAGGAAGAAGGTCGATTTTAAACAGAATGCCCTTACTGTCTTCGAATTTTCATCTGTATACCCATTTATTTACGGCAACAATAAGTTCAAGTGCTTCATCTGTTCCCAGCAGTATCTCGAAACTTCTTTATTGAGGCAACATATGAATGAGAGTCACACATTTGCTCCCTTGAAAAGATTACTTAATAATCGAAGAGAAACCATTTTGAAAGTTGATGTCAGTGAGTTAGCTTGTAAAATTTGTTCACTCAAACCGAAGGACTTGACGCAACTTAAGATTCATTTAAAAGATGACCATCAGAAGGCTATAGATCCAAACTTGCAAGATAATATGATACCTTTTAAATTAGACGGTGCAGAGGGCTCTTACAAATGTGTGATGTGCGATGAAACATTCATTAAAGTGCGAATACTGGTAATCCACATGAGCATACATTTCAACAACTATAGCTGCGAAATATGTGGCTCAGTATTCATGACATTAAGACTTTTAAAGAAGCATCTAGAAGTCCACGAAACAGGCAATTTTCCGTGCGAGAAATGCAATAAAGTCTTCAGTACCACTCAAAAAAGATCTTTGCATATCAGAGGAGTTCATCTCAAACAGTATCCAAGAAGATGTCCAATTTGCCCAGAAAGGTTCAATTCAAACTATCGAAGAACTATACATCTACAGGATGTCCACAATCAGTCGACAAGGGTGCATAAATGTGAGACTTGTGGACGGGCGTTCAATTTGAAGTATCACCTCATTTGTCATAATCGTTCAGTGCATCTCCAGGAACGGAACGAGCAGTGTAAAGTGTGTCTTCAACGATTTTGTAATAAGGAGACCTTGAAGCGGCATATGATAATACACACGGGTGAAAAAAATCATAAGTGCGACATATGTGGGTTAGCTTTCTTAAGGAGAAAGAATCTCAAAGACCATCTTCGTCTCCATTTGTAATGTCCAAGCTTTTCTTCTCGAATTTAGTTTAGGCTTCGTTATATAGACCACTGACACGTCCTAAAGGAACAAGACTATTTTAGATCAGCGAGTTTGTACCATTCTTAGGATTTTTAAGTGCACCTAACAGAGTGAAGTTGGGCATTATGTTATTGAATTGTCGATATACAAATTAGTTGCTATTTACAAAATTTTCATCGTGTCTGATATCTCCCCATGACTGGATGTGGATTTTGATGTCATAAACTTTAAACTGCGAGAAAATCGCAAATTGATCTGTATCCAACATTTTTGTGAAGGTCCATCCGTCAGTAGAATCCCTTCTACTTAAAAACACGACAGTTTTGAAGTAATAAACTTCAAGACTAAAAGCAAACATTGCATGCGGAAATATACATGTTGAAACACAACGTCGCGTGGATTGTACAATATTTATGTTTATTATGATGAAATTATTAATTTTTATCTTTCACACTACACATACTAACACTCACACACACACTAACACATCATCATCTTTAATGTACAAAGCGTACAAGAATATGAATTAAGCGATGATTATTTAAATATTTAACTTTCATAAAACTATTGCACCTTGTGTGTATTTCTACAGTAAACAACCACATGGATTTATTCAATGGATTGAAAAAATGTAATTCACGACTCTTTGTGAAATTGATTAGTTTTCTAGGTGAAATTAGAACATTGTGTTAAATTTATTAAAAAAATGAATTGCAGTAAGAATGTTTCCTGAATCGTTGAGATTCCTAGGAACATGAAATATGAATAATGATGAATACTTTTACACTAAAATTTTATGGGAAATTTTAAATAATACTAAGGACTGATGAAACTGCTTAACTTGCATTAAAATCTTTTTACCAAATTTTTATTTCTATCAATATTATTATTTCAGTTATTACTTCATGACATTTTTAAGTTAATCTCTACGTTTTATATTATCTTATAGAATGTTATATTTTATTTTATGATACTTGTAAGTAAATAAAAATACATTTTACGAATTGATTTACACCTTAATAATACATTTTATGACTATATTGCATTATGTTAAATTTAAATTGTATTGAAAGTAGTAAATTATTTGAATAAAATTTAAAAAACATCAACTAGACTTTTATTATCGAGGGATTTGTGATTATTTTTATTGTTACTAATATTAAAAAACGTTGAAATCAACGTGATATGTGATAGAAATAATTTCTTTTTTCTAGGCATCATCAAAGAAAGCGATTCATCGATGATAGTGAAAGATGACGATGGCACAATTATTAGGCTAAAAGTCCTGAAACATCCTATTGCGATAAAAGATTTAGTTTGTGAATATGAAGATGACGTCAGCGAAGAAATTTCTAATGAAACGAAACCACTTAAAGATGTATCACGGCAGCGAACAGTGGAAGATACAATATATTTAGAACGTCCTACAGCTATGAAAGTAACCCCAGTTACTTTTTTCAAAGAGCCAATATCACTTCAAGAAATTGGAATGAAGTTAGCCAAAGAAGAATCCGTAACTATTAATGTGAAAACGTTCGAAGGATCATACGTACAGAGACCGCATAAAAAAATGCCGTCTATCGAGTATCAGACGTGGAAACAGAATGCGCTGACGTTATTCGAATATTCCCACGTTTATCCATTTGTACATGTCAACAATAAATATAAATGTTTTATTTGCGCTGCTGCCTTTGTCGAAGCTAAAGAGTTGAAACAACACCAAACGTGTCACAGTATCAAAGATTTTAAAGAAGAATTAAGAAACAGAATCCGTGATAAGAGCCTTAAAATTGATGTGTCATCTCTCCAGTGTAAAATTTGTACGATAACACTTCCAGATCTCATAACTTTAAAAACTCATCTCAGGGATCATGGAAAGGACATCGACCCGGAGTTCCAGGATAATCTTATACCTTATAAATTATCTGGAAAAACATTCGAATGTCAAATATGCCATGAACATTTTCTGAAACTTCGGTCCCTGACGATTCACATGAGCAGCCACTTCAGTAATTTCAATTGCGAGCAATGTGGTTCCGTATTTATTTCCCTCAGTCTTTTGAAAAGGCATCTTCAGACCCACGTGAACGGCAGCTATCCTTGTGATAAATGTCACAAAGTTTTCAATAACTCCGCTAAAAGAACTTTGCATATGAAAGGAGTACATCTTAAGCAGTCTCCGAGGGCGTGTCCAATGTGTCCAGAAAGATTCAATTCCAGCTATCGAAGGGCAAAGCACCTACGTTCAGTACATAATCAAATAACCGGTTCCCACAAATGTGAGACTTGTGGAAGGGAGTACGATTTGAAATATCAGCTTTTGATTCATATGAGATCTGTCCACTTGCAAGAGAGAGATCAAGAGTGCTCCATATGCCAAGCGAGGTTCTTCTCGAAATATTGTCTCTCAAGACACATGGTAATTCATACGGGGGAGAAAAATTACAAATGTGAGATTTGTGGGAAAGCATATTCGAGGAAGAAGAGCCTCAGGGAGCATTTGAAATCCCACGATGTGATGCAAGTGGCATGCACTGTTTGTGGCCAAGATTTTGAGGATAATGCAGCACTTGTGATACATGCAAATACCGTTCATGGCGTTATTTAGTTTGACGTTAACGTAAAATAATAATAATTACTTCATAGCTGCTTACTAATGTAGTTGTTTTAACTTACATTTTGAGGTAGTTCTTAGCTCCAGACACGGGCAAAAAGTCTGGTAACAAGCATTCCAGGATTTTAACTTGTAGTAATGAGTACTTGTATTCAAGTGAAAATTAGTGCGATAATTTTCAATCTTTTTTGTAGCTAATAACTGATGTTTTGATGTTCATCCTATCTAAACCAATACTTCCAAGTAAGCTGCTGCTTATTGCAACAAACATCCAAATATTAGATTATTAGATTAGACTACAATCTATGGATGGTATAATCATGTAACTAGGTAGAATATATAGATGCAACATGTACATCGATTTTAAGTTTAATTTTAACAAAATAAAATAAATAACATGTAATTAATTAATTTATTCTTTCATAACTATGATTCTCCTACTGAGAACTGTTCAACTCCAAACGTTTATATTTCTGTTGAGAAATAAATAATGGTGTTGACAACTTGTTATTTACAGAAGATAAATCTGATACCCCCTTAATTTACTGTGGCAACTTACTGATGCAATATCCATGAAGATTGGATAGCAGATTATAATGGACGTTTTGTCTCCTCAGGACCGAGAATGGACCAGGGACGACAGGGAGCGCTCACAAGTATATGGGAAATGACGTTGTCAGAAAGACAAAACGTGGCGCTCTTCCTAGAATTCACCACCGCCAGACCTTTCGTCTACTGTAGATATTACTTCAAGTGCTTCTTCTGTCGTGAACAGTTCTCAGAAATTAATACCCTACTGGAGCACAGTTTGTCTCACGAAATGCCTGAAAAAGAGAAAATTCTTAAGGAGTTATTGCCTAAAGGAAAAAGAACAGTTAAGGTGGATATATCTGATCTCAAATGCAAGATATGTCAGCAGAATTTCTCAGATATGGATGTCATACGCAAACATTTGACCGATACGCACGATAAGCCATTCACAGCGTCTGGAAACGGTGTTGTAGCATACAATTTAGCTTCCAAAAACGGTCAGTTTGCGTGCCATATATGTGACAAAAATTTTCAAACCTTTATCCTTCTTAATCGCCACATGAACGTTCATTTTAGCAACGCTGTATGCGAAACTTGCGGTGCGGGTTTCATGAGCCACCAGAGGTTATTACAGCATAAGGAAATACATCTCCCAGGAGGGTATCCTTGTACCCGATGCGAAAAGGTTTATACAACTAACTCTAACCTCAAATACCATATAGAAAAAGCACACGAAGGGGCAACAAATATGAGAATGTTGCGGTGTCCGCATTGCTCTGAAAGATTTACGGAACATTTTAGGAAATTGAAGCATTTAAAAGATGTTCACGGAATAACTTTTACCTTCGAATGTGATGTTTGTCGCTCGACTTTCCCGAGTAGAAGAGCATTGACTATGCACACGAATAAATTCCACACACAAAAGACACAATGTGGAATTTGCAAAAAGAGTTTCAGCTGTGTGTCCACTTTGAAAAAACATATGGTTTCTCATACAGGAGAAAGGAACTATGTTTGCCGTCTTTGCCAGAAGTCTTATAGACACCAAAAGAGTTTGAAGCAACACATGCGAGTTCACATATCAACGGAAGAATGCAATAGGCATACATGCACTGAGTGTGGAAGCAGCTTCCAAAATCGAATTGAACTCAATAAACATGTGAAAGAGTGGCACCAAAAGTGCTTCTTTAATTTTGGAGTGAATTAAGATGTTTGCCAATTCCACCCAAGTCCCAAACGATGTATATCGAAAACATTTATTAATGATCTCTGTTAGTGTGTGTATTTATAGAAGCTCATGTCATGATTAGGTATTAACCTCTTTCATTTGTAAGTAATTAAAAATTAAATGTTTTATACTTTAAATAGGAATATTATTTGACATAAATGATTTCTTCAAACTTAAAAACTCATAACGAATGATACCTGAACTAATAAAATACTGGGGAATCAACGAAAATTCCAGCATGCTCTTCTTGTTCTTAATATTATCAGGTCGCTGTCATTCACCAAGTCGATGTAGAAGACTAAAGAAGATCAAGAATTTTAAACGGCACAATTTTATCTTCCCCAGGAATTCCGGTCCCTCTGCAACCAGGACCCCGAACCAGTTTGTGGCAACTGACTATTTCGGAAAGACAAAACGCTGCAACGTTCCTTGAACATACAACAGTCAAACCATTCTTTTACCAACAAGCAAATTTCAAATGTTTCTACTGTAATGAAGTCTTTCCTGAAGTTCAATCAGTTTTGAACCATACAGACCTCCATCCGGCACCGGAAAGACCGAGTTTACTTAAGCAGCATCTAAGGAAAGGAAAGCGAGTGATAAAAGTAGACATATCAGGGTTGAAGTGCAAGATTTGTGAACAAAGATACTCTGACTTAGATGATATAAAAAAGCATTTGACAGTAGCCCACAAAAAGGAGTTTAACTCGGCAGGAAACGGCCTAATGGCTTACGATCTCAGCTCTAACAATGGTCTCCTGTCTTGTCACAAATGTGCTAAAACTTTCAACTCTTTCTTCTTACTGAATCGCCACATGAACGTGCATTTCAATGTAGTTTGTGAGACTTGCGGTTTGGGATTTATGTCGCACCAACGTCTTATCAACCACAGGATAGTTCATCAGAACGGGGTGCACAAGTGTGAAAAGTGTAATGAAGTTTTCCCCACGAAGCTCAAGCTAAGGTACCATCTGTTCAAGAGACACGAAGTATTGAACGCAAAGAAGGTAAAACCGTTGAAGTGTCCTCGTTGTTTGGAAAGATTTTCGGAACACTATCGAAAGATGACGCATTTGAAGGAGGTTCATGGAATAACTTTTACGTTCGAATGCACAGCGTGTAAAGCCGTATTTCCAACAAGGAGAGCCTTAACGGAGCATACGACAAAGCTGCATACGCAGAAAATTCAGTGTGAGGTTTGTGGAAAATGTTTCGGCACGCAATCGTTGCTGAAGATGCACATGAGAGGTCACACGGGGGAGAGAAACTTCTACTGCACGATATGTCAGAAGGCCTACATGCATGAACGGACGTTGAGGCAGCATATGCGCGTGCACGGTCCCGTGTGGAAGTTCAGCTGCTCTGAATGTGGTCATGGGTTCAACAATCGCAATGACTACAACAAACACATGAAGCAGTGGCATCCACAGTGGCAGTTTAAAGCCATAGTCAAAAATTTCGGTTCGAATCTTTGAGTTCACCGTTATATCACTCTACGGGTCAGTGCATTTGTATTTCGAATTCTGTTTTTAAATGCTAGAGTACGCTCACAGTATTATTTTCTGATATTTTTTTGCTAGTCATATCAAACCATGCAGTTTGGGTAATTGTTAAATAATCAGTATTATGTAAAAAATCTCGTGTAAACTAGTTATTAAAGGTTTTTATGACATATTTTCTTTTCATTCATTTTAGTAAAACACTCGTTATTAGTCACATTCTATTTTTCGCACCCTCCCTCTCCTTACACTCTTGCGAATTAAAAAACAAAGCCGCCAGTACCAGATATCACAGATTCAATTATGATAGCTTTTCCTAAATTCATGTCATATTAGAAATGCTGTTGTTTTTAAATTTTCAACTTCATCATTTTGTATATTTGTTGAAACCAGGTAAGTCTATTATACTTATACTTTCACAGACCTGCGTAACGTTTAATTTGTGTTTTAGATTTTGAAGAACAATGTTTGTTTCGCAGGATCAAAATCCACGAAGACTAGTATCTGGGCTCTGACGAAGTCGGAGAGACAAGATGCTGCTACGTTTCTCCAAAGCACCACAGCGACACCATTTATGTTCGGAGGATTTAGTTATAGATGTTTCTACTGTAACGAATTCTTCGTAGAACCACAAGAACTTCGCAAACACACAGCAGAACACGGAATAAAAATCAGAAAATTTCTTCTAGAAAAATATATTAACGAGAACAAAAGAACTATTTATGTCGATATATCCAAACTCAAATGTCGTTTATGCAACACCAACACTGTGTATCCGAACTTAAACGCCGTTAAAGAACATTTAATAACGAAGCACGGCACAGAATTTTTTGGCGGGAAAAACGGGTTGATGGAATTTAATATGGAAGTTATAAAAGGAAAATTGCATTGTCATATTTGTGACGCAAATTTCCAGGAATTTAGAGCATTAAAAAACCACATGAACAATCATAATCCGACGGTCATTTGCGAATTTTGTGGCGAATCGTTTTTTGAGCAACGTCTGCTAAAAGTACACAAAGACGCTTCGCATAAATGTACTTTTAAATGTAAAATGTGTGATGAAGTATTTGTCAAGATAGGTCAATTAACATATCACCTTCGTAAAATACATAAGAAACGCCCAGTTATATACAGGTGTTCAAAATGCGAGATGACTTTTAAATATTATTACAATAAGATACGTCATATGATTGAGGTGCATGGAATTTCTAATAAATTCCAGTGTCATGTTTGCAATGCCCAGTTTGAAATGAAGCGAACTTTGACTGAACATTTTACCCGGGAACACACGCAGATTTCTGCGTGATATAAATGTGAAGCGTGCTCTAAGTGCTTCGGCATAGAGTCGAAATTAAAACAGCATGTGTTAGGGCATTCCAAAAAATTCTGTAAATGAATTATGGTAAGGTTTTCATAATTAAGCAAATGTCAAAAGAAATTTTCAAGTAAATATTTTTTAAAATACATTTTCGTTTTATTTAAACTATAGCATACACAGGAAAAATAAAATACCTACTTGAGGATATTTTTAATTGGTAATTTACCTACTGTAAAGTAGGTATACAATAAATTGTATATTTATTTCTGAAAGAAATATTAACATAGACTTGTTTCATGAATATAAACAAACTGTTTTATTATTCTATCAGTCAAGATAACATGACATGGGAAGATTAATCTAGATTCTATATGGTATAATAATATGATACAAAAATTGAAAGATCTAACAGGTTCGTCTGTAGTTTATAATAGGCAATACAAAGACTGTACGGGTGTAGTGATTATTGCGAATAAAAAATACTCTCCTTGGGAGTTTCTTGCCAATTAGTGGTAAGCTTTTTTCCTGCTCAGCTCGTGAGGTGCGCAAAGAGGTTTTATGATATGGCATAAATTACGAATAGATAATGCATGTAGTTGTTTTAATAGGTAGATCAATACTAAATTAGGAGTGAGGTACAATACCTACGTACGAAACCCACGTAATTATAGGAACCTACTTAGTTGAAATTTGATATATCCCACAAGCGGGTACACAATGAACATTTTCAAATGCGCACTTTGCTAAAGTGCGTTTCAAGAACCAGGAGGTCTGTTGAAGGTGTCACATGCAAGCACGCGCTTCTGTTCAAATGTGCGTCAAACGCGCGTTCATAATAACCCCTCGATTTACAAGTTTGGGGCTGTGAGAGTGTCGTGTTATAATTATTTTAATTAATTATGTAAATGTTTCACCTTTATTGATAAACTTAATTTCTTTTCCAGATAATTCGCAACATAATACGGACTGGTTAAAAATAACCGAAAGACGCGGCAACGGTCCTATTCTCAGAGAAAACTCCCTCAAACTCTTAGCTAACTCTACTATATGTGTATTTCAATGGAACAAGAGCAGATACAGATGTTTTTGCTGCAACGAACCTTTCTCCGATATGCATTTGCTAAGAGAACATACGATGAACACGCATACATTACAAAATATTGAGAAGAAAATAATTTTGCAGCAAAATCGCCTAGTCAAAGTCGAAATTTCTATGCTTTTCTGCAAAATTTGCAATAGTAAATTAGAAAATATAACTGTGCTTAGAAACCATCTTATAAATGAACATAAAATCGATTTCAAAATCGACGAAGATCTGCTAGTTCCGTTTAAAATCGAGAATGCAAGTCTCGAATGTCAAATATGTTTGGAAAACTTTACAGTGTTTCGTGCATTGAACATACATATGAACAAACATTATCAAAAGCAAGTTTGTCATATTTGTGGCGCTGGCTTTCCTAATTTAGTGTTTTTAAATCTTCACAAAACGAGATCGCACAGGCCGTTTACATGCAAAGCCTGTGATATAACTTTTAAAAATAGAATAGAGAAAAAAAAGCACGATGTAAGCGTGCATAATGTCAAATTTGAAAGAAAGCTAAGATTTCCATGCCCATACTGCCAAGAGAGGTTCTTTCAGGAAAACTTGAGAGTCCAACATTTGGTAGAAAAACATGGGTTGAAAAAACCGGAACATAATTGCGGTTTTTGTGGGAAATCGTTTATTACGAAGAGTTTAAGCAACAACCACATTCGAAATGTGCATATGAAAGAGAAAATACACGAATGTGATGTTTGTCGTAAAGTTTTTTATACAAAATCAGATGTTTCTAGACATAAGGTCACTCACACGGGAGAAAAAAAATATTGCTGTTCATTATGCAATAATTTGTTTGCCACTAAGGATTCGCTCCGACGTCACATGAAGCGAACACATGTTATTCAATAAAGTTTATTAAAACTTTTCAAAAAGTGTTTCAATTTTCTTTATTTTGTTTTGAGGTCGACAGATAAACGATCAGTAGGTACATTCGAATTTAATCATAATATTGTAACAACTCTAGCAGTAGATATAAAATGGTAGTAAAAAAAGTATAATGACAAGATAATTTTGTCAACATATTATTTACATTTTTTATTTTTTATTTACATTTATTTTATTTTTACATTCCGGATAAATAATGGATACAAGAGCACTATACCCTGCATGTGACCATTTCGACAGAAAACAGCCAGAAGTACCTATCACTGAAGGTAAGATTAATCATTTTAAACAACAAAATGCACTGTAGAATAGCCTTAATAGTTTTTATCAGACTACGCTAGAAGAGCGTATGTATGTAGGTTTCTTTAGCACGCCCTACAGCCCCAACGGCTTCACGGATTTCAAAACGAGGGAGGATTTGTTGTATTCGTCTCCATTGTATAGTACTACATTTCACGTTTATTTTCTTTTCGGCGTTTTGTTGGCGATAACTTACAATATAATTAAATAAAAATTCACAGGGTAGCCAACGTAGCGATGAATATACCTACTTGCAAAGCATTGTAGGGCTCTCATAGTAGGTACTTATTTTACTACGCCTACGCAAAAAAAATTAAGCACTCAGGATTAATGTCTATTTTTAGAGCTTAAAGACAAACTAACGAAGAACTATAGAGTGATGCCGCTATACGAGAAGGCAATATCGGATCATAAGTTTTCCAGGAGTCATTCCCTGAACACCAACAAGTTCCTGAACTGCCGATGGCTCGAGTACCAACGGATCAACATCGCCGAGAAACCGCCCCCATTTATATTTCCTCATCTAAGGTAAAAAAAAAAAATATCTTATCTATAGCTGTGTCATGGACACGGCTGTGTGTTGGACGTGAATACGTTTATGTTACAGGTTATTTTTTTTAAATACACTTCTTAATGTATAAGGTTTTTAGGGACGTAGGTATTCACGTCAAAAAGCAGTTGTAGGTATCTATTTTTATCTAACAGTAGCCTAGCCAAGAAAATCAAGTCCTCCTATATAATACAAAACTGCCTTTACATTTTCTCCCTTAATGACTTTATTAATGTATTATAATTCTCCTAAATAAATTAGAAAATTTATGAATATTATGTTGTACTTGATTTAGGTATCATGCATTACGCAAACATAAATATCAGGCGCATCTTAGTCTGTTTAAAGCTTAAAAACACCTGTAAAATCTCAAATTATTTACGATATTAAATAGGATATTACATAGTAGATCGTTATGTTATCATAATTCAATTTCCATGTTTCAGTGATATTCATTTCTATAACTACGACACGCGCTATGAGCCGCAGTTATCGATTCGAGCGCGACCGTCTCATCGGTTTTTGATGAAGCATGGTCCCGGCGTGGACAGACTCGGCGTCATTCCCACCCCTAGCGACGCCTCTAGCTTCCGTAGAACTGGTTTAATGGAGCACAAAAAAACAAAAATAAAAACAAAACTAAAGATACCTTTAAGAGGATAAAAAGAAGAAAACTTTTTAAACTTTTTTTTATTAATTTTTATTTTACATTTTTTTTACTTTTGTACTTGATATTTTATTAATTCTATTTTTAAAGGGAAATATTTTTTATATTTAATTTTTATTTTACCTATTACTTTTTTATTTTTAGTTTTGTACACAATATTCTTATATTTTTTATTTTTATTTATGTTCAATATTTTTTATACTTTGTCTTTCTACAAGATAAATATAATTTTGTACGTATCCATTTTAGTTTTATTTTTGTTTATGTCATGACTTACGAAGGAATGTCCTAAGATACCCAGCTATATGGTTGCCTCCAGGAAGTCATGCAAAGGAAACGTTGCCGTTATTCCGTCAAGGGCTCTTCACTACATTTATAACATTTCTATTATTTCCGCGGCAACCTACTTAGCTGATCTCCTTCCCATAGGTAAGTAGCTTATACCCAATGAAAAGCTAGACAGGTGAAAGCAAAGACAAATTGTTGGTGCAACGGTTTGTATCGATTTTTTTTCTCTAAGCAAATAAGTAACTACAGTAGGTTTGACATAAACATAATCCTTATAGTCGGATAATGAGGTTTTTACCAGAAAATGCTTTGACCATTTACTACTTATTAATGCACTGCGGAGTTTGTTTCGCTTTTTCTTTATAAATCGCTAAACCACTGATACTCGTAGTAGCAAAAAATTGGCGAAACCTATTTCATAGTGATTTTTCAAGTCAATGAAATAAAACAGTAATTACCGTGCTTAATTTATAATTCTTCAACTCAACAAAAGTATATTATATACAAAAATCTAACAATCTCATAAGTAACGCAATCGAGGTAAAATAAAATATGCGTACCTACCTTATATCACCTTTACATATTAAATATTATTTAAATTAATAAATCGTCGTACGAATGTTGAGCATTAAAATAGATAATTCCCGTTGACAGATTAAAATCTATAATACGCAGAGATACATATACAATACGCAAAGATTTATACTTATAAGTTATAAAAAATCATCTTATATTGTAGTATTCTTGCAGTAAATTTAAATTTATTTTTTAATTGATAGGATGTCTTGGTTCTAGTCTAAATATTTAGTACTAGTGAACTCTCGCTTCGCTTCGGTGAACCTTTTACCATCTATACCGCAGAAACAAAAATGTTTGCTAGGATAAAAAGTACTGTAGATTGGCCCTTCATTATAGGGTACAAACATGTTATATATGTCAAACTTTTTCACACCTTGCACACCTTGAGTTACATTATTGCATTTTTATTAGGGATCCCTATTTTGTATGTAATATTAACTATTCGCTCAGTGAAGATGCCGCTTTCTACTGGTGAAAGAATTTTTGTAATCGATCCAGTGATTTATGTGCGAAAACATTACAAACATACATAAAAAACATATTTTTACTAATATTATCTCACGTGAACTCAAGTTTGCATCTCTCATTACGTTACCTAATAAATGCTCAACATTCGTAAACCAAACATTACAAGATAAAATATTTCTAATAACTTTTAAATAATCCACTAACGCTATACAAATATATATCAAGATATAAAAACTATTAACATACAACAGAACTTATATTGTGATATCTATAGACAGGCAATTTGTCGGGCATTTTAGTAAAATTTACCTGACATCGCTCAGTAAAAAAAAACTGTTTCTTTATACCCAAAACTCCGTTAGATTAGTAATTTTTTCTAATGCCAACATTTTATTGAACTATATTTACATATTACTTGTGACATTAATCCTAATAAATAGATAGCGTACTCCTAAACGACTGGACCGATTTTAATATTTTTTATGTTTTTAAGAGGAACCAAATATGGTTTAAGACCATAATTGGACTCGGTAAATGGTGCTGTGGTCGAAATATCACAAGGGACCACCCAAATTGAATTAATAAAACACATTTATACATCCGGCATAGTGTTAAATAAAATGTACATGTATACTTATTAGTATAAGTATTGCTTCAAAAAAACTGCCTTTGTTCATAATAAAATATTCGAATGATCTTGCTATTATATAAACAATTTTTATCGATTATATATTACTAACACCATCTAATATAATTATTATGTATTTTTTATAATATTTTATTGATCATTAAATGTACTTATAACTCGATTGAAATAAAGAACTGTGACGTGAATTGAACTATTAATTTAAAAAATAGCTTTGTATTTAAATTACGTTATTTTTGTGTATTATAATACGAAATTATATAAGATTATCATTTAATAATAAATAATTCTAAGCATAAATAGCCCGTCCAAATAAAACTTAAATATGATACACATAAAAATGATTAAAATGAACTTTTTTCTATTCAATAAATAATTTCGATGCCATTTTACTAAATTCAATAATTACTTTAGGATTAGCTGTTTTTCTTATCGATACTATAAATAAATATTGAGATAAATAAAAATTGCTTCAATTAAATAAACCATTGTCATAATTATTATAAAATTGCACAGAATGTACCTAATATGTAAAATATGACTCCAATAAAATTAAACTATACTTCCGGACACTAAAATAGAGGCATCCAACATTTTAATACACTTAATTTAACTTTATTTTGTTATACCAGGCATTTAAATATATCCGGGAGAATTGCCGGACATCTGAAACAAGTCCTTCTTAAATGCTCGACAAATAATATTAGACTATAAATCATAAATGAAGGTAAAAAAATACAGGATGGCATGATTCTGGTGCCCGGGAGTAAAATTTAATGAATTCACATTCATTCTAAAGGTATTGTAATTTAATCGTAATCATATGCAAATAAAAAACCATAAATAAGAATAAATTGCTAAAATCCAAATATTTGTGATAACTTATAAGCCATGTCCTATATATAAAATCTATAATATAATGATTTCTCCTACGTATATTATTGTACCCCAGAAATAGCGATTTATTTTTTATTCATTACTAATCTAATTTTAATGTGAAGAGAATAGAATATTCTCAGAAGACTAAAGATTGATAAATTTACGAATATTTACGTAAATTAATATATGTTACGCAAATTCAAAAGTTACACGCATCGCACACGTCTTTCTAAAATTTTAAAACTCTCCTGTAAAATTACGATTTATAGGTTACTATTTTATACGTAGGAGGGGTTGCATATATTAATTTATACAAATAATTTACTTAAAATTAAACGGACCATTGAATTATTACATAAGCATATTAGTTACTCCCCGCCCGCAAAGTTTTTTGTAAAATGCGCAAATAATTTACCTATTTTTAATTCACAACGTATAAGTTCAAAAACAAAAACCGACAACTTGAAAAAAATCTAAAAAGTATAACACAAAAGTAAAATCACTTTATTTGAAGTGTCAGGCAAAATCAAATCCCTTCGTAATCTGCTCATAAAAATAAATGTAATCTTTTATGCTTATTTAATATTTCAATTGCCCCAAATATCTACATTTATATATGTAAAGACACTGACGTGAGACCTTGTGGACTTCTGTCATCATCCAATTTCCTTTCGTGAACCTTCAAATGTCCTTTCAGCGTACACTTCTGAGTAAAAGCACGTCCACAGACCGGACAGATAAATCTCTTATCATTATTATGAATCCTCATATGTTCCCTCAGCGTTTTCTTTCTCTGGTAAGACTTATGACATATATTACACACATGTATCCTTTCCCCGTCATGCTTTATCATATGCATCTTCAAAGAATTCCTTGTATAAAAGGCTAGGTCACACTTATCACACTTATGATTCCGTTCATTCAAATGGTCTCTTCTCACATGGCTGGACAAATGACCCGGTGTTATGTAACTTTGTGTACACGCCTTACACTTATATCTCTTTAGCTCCTCATTATGAACTTCAGCTAAATGTTTCTGACGAGCATAAAAAGACGTCAGGGAAATGTTACATCGTTTGCACGCGTACCTCACACCTGACTTATGTTCTTTAGACACGTGGTTCTCACGCTTGGTAACTCTGTCGAAAACTGCGTCGCAGTACCGACAGGGGAAGTCCCCGACCTCGTGCGTTCTCATATGACCCCTTAACCTCGCCTTCGACGCGAAAGCCTTCCCGCAACTATCACAGATATGGTTCGGATAATGCACGTTCATGTGAGTGTTTAAACTGACAAAGTTTAGGAACGTTTTTTTACACACCGGACAGTCTAGCTGGTCTTTTTCTAGTTTAAACGGCAACTTGTTCCATCTTGGCGTACTGAGGCTCACACAAGTATCTATATGTTGCTTCAACTGCGGGTAGTCCGATATATCAGTCTTACACACTTTACATCGCAACTTGTTGGACGTCTTGTAAAATCTTTGAAGGCTTGACGTCATCATTTTCTTGAAAGCAGAGTGTATATTTGATATGCTGTGATCCGCTACATGTGTTTTGATATTGTCTAAGTTAGTGGATTTCTCATTACATATAGCACAAGCATAAGTACTGTTTTTTCCCATTTTAAATGGAAATAGTCCGGCATTCACCATTGATACTGAATCGCTTATGTCGTGAGATTTTTTAACTGAATAGGAATTAGATATTTTTCTTCGTCTCCGTCTTGTAGGGTAATCTTCCACTGGTTCCTTTTTTATCATTAGCCCATTTAATACTGTAAAGTAATAATTAATAATGATAAGAAAAAAAATTTGACTGCAAACAATTTTTGTTGGGGTTTAGCTTATGTAACTCCCATAATGGAAATAAATCCGACGACACCTCATGCTTTTTGGACTGTAGAGCGTGCCAAAGAAAAACTTACAATATACATACCTTATACCTTACTAAATAATGACTTAACTTACTGACAGTTAAGAGGATTTTATTTTTCAAATATACACACAAAAAAAAATATTCAAAAATACTTACTTAAGTCATCATCCACCAAACTGAACTCGCGCTTCACCTTTGTAAAAATCCTTTCATCTTCATCTGAAATTAAAATAAACACAAAGTTGAAAATTTTTGGAAAGCCCGCAATAGATAAAAATTAATAAATTCTACAAACTTTTGTTGATCTCAGCAAGCTGATTGTCAAACAATTGCAATGTTTAATATGTTTGTTTGTTGACGACTCCATAGCCTAGTTGGTAGTGACCCTGCCTGCGATGGGAGGGGTCCCGGGTTCGATTCCCGCCCGGGGCAGATATTTATGTGACAGATAAATGATTGTTCTCGAGTCATGGGTGTTAGTGATGTGTTATTAGTATTGTCTATGCCACCCGCGACACAGGGAATCCTATTGGGGGGATATGACTGTGTTAGCGTTTATTTATTTATTTATGTTCACTCACCACTATCATCACAATGTGAACCACCATCATAATCAACATCATTTGTATCTATTTCCGACTCCTCTTTCACCTCTTGAGATTTCACTTCCTCTAAAATGAAAAGAGAATGACAAATAAGAAACATATTTTGGAATTCTAAAAATGTTGCTTACATCATTTTGTTTAAGGGACCACTCAAGTAAATAAGCACCAAATTCCAAATTTAAATTTAAAAACATTTATTTGTATTAATGATTTATGAGTGTAATTTTTTTTTGAAGCCACCATCTTTCTGTCGATATGTATATAACATGGATCATACTAGATCAATCTAGATTAAACCTAGCATAATTGTAGCTAATATGTTGACGGTTCTAGGATACATTTTATCCCAGGAAGCTGTTTTGTTACCACTGGATAACTGGTTAAAGATGTATCAAAATAAATGAAAATGTACTTACTCCTAAGTTTTAATGTATCCTGAAGGAAATTGAGAGACTCCTCCACTTTCTGCCTAAAAGATATTGCTTCTTGCAATTTGTTGATGCAGAGATCACATATAAGCCGTTTGGTGTCTTCTAAATCCAAGGTGTACACCTGGCAGACAGAAAAAAAAATAAGATTAAATTCATAGACATTTCTAACGCTTCTATGGCTAGTCTTACATATCAATTAACATGGTTAAAATGTTTCAATTCAATATTCGATTTCCTTTTTTATTTTTGGTACAAATTATAGCCCTAAAAATATTTCAGCCAAGTTCATAAAGACAAACTAATTAGATAATAATGTTATGATCATAAAACCAAGGAGTAAAACTTATGTAAGTTGTAAACACATGAGATATATTTTTAATAGATTCTAATAAGATTTTTTTAATGACATCAACATTACTTTATATTGAAGTCTATGAGTTTCCTTCAATACATAAGGATTATGAAAAGTTCTGGGAATAGCTCATACAACAAATTAGTTTTTTTACTTATTGTACACTATAATTCTATACTCAGTATGTTGTCTTATTTGCTAACTTGCTTAAGTTCAATGATGGAATTTGGGCGACAAAGGCCAATAATTTAGACTAATTTAAAGATGAAACCCTAGGAACTCTATCCGATTAATACAGGCTACCTGGATTACGATAGAGGTGTACAACGATGTAAATAAAACAATAATAATAAACTAATGTATTTTAATAAATGGGATATTAAGTCCTATATGTATTTTATAAACGTACGGTTAAACTTACATCGATCGAGAAGCATTTCAACAACATTTCAGTAAACGATTCGGTGTTGGTGTCGTTTTTAGTTAGCATACTTCTTACAATTCCTTCATTTAGACATAAATTACAAATACCCAAAATGGGCAAAGTTTCCACCATTATTCCCGTTTCCATCTTAATATTTTAACAATAAAACATGTACAAAGTAGGAATTACTTTATAAACGTAATAATTACACATATTTTTACACTAAAACAACATAAGCATTGTAAATAAATTGCATTTTTGAATGATTGACGACTGACGTATTTATTCAACACCTATGCGTAAAACTTTTGACATTATTGACATTGGCAGTTAGTTGGCTTTGTGACATTGATTTGACAGTATTTTTTGGCCTCGTCTTTTACTTTTGTTTTTCTCAGGCCTATGCCTGTCCCCCTATTTTGTCTTAGCTTTATTGTTCTTAGGTATGTCATTCAGAATGGAGAATGTTAA
>LGAG01000279.1:198006-211592 GCA_001278395.1 Lerema accius | reverse complement strand
TGCCCGTAATATAATTAATTGCTGCTCCTCTCCTATTCATCTTAACGTGACGTTATATAGCCTATAGCCTTCCTCGATAAATGGACTATCTTACACTAAAAGATTTTATCAAATCGGTCCAGTAGTTCCTGAGATTAGCGCGTTCAAACTAACTCTTCAGCTTTATAATAGTAATATAGATGTAAAAGTTTGTAAAGATGTTTGGATGTTTGTAAGTCCTTCACACTCTAACCGTTGATCAGATTAAGCTGGAACTTGGCACACAGATAGTTTGCATCCAGAAAGAGGACATAGGATAACATTGTATCCCGATTACAGGTTCTTTTGGGGTAAAATCAATATTTTTTTAACTACTCTTCCCCCCCAGACTTCGTCTAGACTTCAATGTATATTAATATTATAAAGCTGAAGAGTTTGTTTGTTTGTTTGAACGCGCTAATCTCAGGAACTACTGGACCGATTTGAAAAATTATTTTAGTGTTAGATAGTCCATTTATCGAGCAAACTTATAGGCTATATAACATCACGCTATAATGAATAGGAGAGGAGCAGCAAAATAAAATATTTCAGAAACGGGAAAATTACGCGGGCGGAGCCTTCGGCGACTTCTAGTCATTCATAAGCTCCGATGAAACAAATGACAGACAATTTTTTAACTCTGGGTTGTCAAAACAAGCTACTCACCCTTTCCATCAGCTTATGCAGCTCCAGTTTCTCCTCGTCTCTCACGCACACGTGTTTAAACTCGCCTGACAAGGAGAACACTCGGAACAGCTCGATCTCTCCTAACGTCGGCTTCAACAGCTGATTGTACGCGTGCATCGTCTCGTGCGTGCAGTAGTAGTGTGACGCGATGCGGCCCAGCTCCGTCGGTTGGAAGTGGCCGGATTTACGCTCGTATTTTATTAGGCCCGCCCTGTGGTGGTGAGATGATTGAATGTAGTGATGAAATGATCGAAAAGTCGTTCGAAATTGGTGATTATTGCGACGGGAACTGGTAAGATATACTAAAATGTTCTACACAGTGGCGATTAATAAGTAGCGAATAATTTATAAGGCATTAAAAACTGTGGTAGTTGTGACGGTAAATGGTAGTAAAATGTGCTAGTAATTTAACGTTGTTATGTTATAAACATAGGTCTTCCACTCATCAATAACTTTAAGGACAGTTCATATATTTCTAATTAAAAACATGACTTATAATTATAAAGAACACGAATAAATCCTTTCACATGAGCAACTAGACGAACACACACGCACTAACGTGCACGCGGGCACGCACACGTGCACGTACGCACGCTCACGCGTACGCATCCGTTTCGACGAAATTACTCTCCTACGAGCACGCATTCATACACATTACGACTTGTCAACCATCTGCTCGTACTCTCTCTTTCACTCTCTCTCTCACACACACACACGCACAGACACAACGCACGCATCCGTATAGACGAAATTACTCTCCCACGAGCACGCATACATACACATTGACTTGTCAACCATGTGCTCGTACTCTCTCTTCCTTTCTGTCTATCTCTCTCTCTCTCCCTCTCTCTCACACACACACAGCAACTAACTTGTCAAGCAAACAGGCGGCGGTGTGCACGAGGTCGGCGCGGTGCAGCTCGAGCAGCGGGTCGTCGTTGAGCCGCTCCTGCGACACGCCGTACAGAGCCGGCTGACGCAGCATGCGGATGTACAGGTACGTGTAGCCTGCGGAAGACGGACGGACGTACATATTACATTGTTTATACACGGGTTTATGTTGCGGTGTCCAAAGAAAAAAATTCGAGTCTTTTTTCGGTCGCTCAAGTAGCGATGAAATTTGAATTACTCAGGACGCTAACTTAGCAAAAGCTACAGTCAGTTCATGTAACCAAACCTCAGTATTAAGTAATTACTTTATATTACTGTTAATGAGAAAAGAAATCTACTTAGATCAAGGTAGGCATTTGTTAAAGTAATTTGATAAATAAAAATTTACAATAAATATGTAAGTAAGTCGCTGTCTTTCTCTAATCTATGTGTACGTATGTTTCTATGTTCCCCTCCCCCCGCTCTCTCTCTCTCTCTCTGTGTGTGTATGTGTGTCGGTCTGTGTATTTGTGTGTGTGTCTTTGGTTGTATGTCTCTGTCTGACAGTCTGTCTATCTGTCAGTCTCTCTGTCTGTCAGTCTCCCTGGCTGTCAGTCTGTCAATCTGTCAGTATCTCTGTCTGTCAGTCTCTCTGTCTGTCTGTCTGTCTGTCTCTCTCACCGAGCCAGGTGACGGCGTCGCGCACGTTCTGCACGGAGCCGAGCACGATCTCCGCGTTGAGCATGTCGGGCAGCTTGCCGACCAGCTGCGACTCTATCGGCAGCTGCTGGTTCAACAGCGACAGGTAGTACTGCAGCTCCGAGTGGTTTGTTATCAGGATACCTGGACGATAGCAACAACAACTGACAATCAATTGGCTGGAGATTTTTTTTTACTTCATCATTGCGATCAGCTGCTCCACTGCCTTAAATTGATAAATTGGCTAAATAAAATGTATGAAACTAAATGAAATGAAAACTTATTATCATCAATATTTTCCTTTACTAAGTTATAATTAATAAGCAACTTATAATTAACTTCTAAAATGATGTTATGATAGGTATTGCCTAACCACACTTTAGGAACTTTTTATTCTAATTTTGTAAATTATTCTTTCTTACTTTTTATGTTATTTAATTTTGACGTCATTTAGTTCCTAAGACAAAATAAATGATTTGAATTTGAACACGCATATTGTTTCGGAAACTGAGGAACATTACCAATCGGAAAAACAACTGCGACTACCTTACTTAACGACTGAATAACTTCCTACTGCTAAAACACTAGCATAGTCCAACCGAGGCTTAAATACCTATCATGACCTAGGTGTCACACGACCACTCACCCTCCCCCTTAGTGTCGTACTGTGGCCGTCCAGCTCTCCCCAGCATCTGGAGCACGTCGAGCGCGCCCAGCTCGCTCCAGCGGCCCTTCTCCGGCGAGTACACCTGCGTGCCCTTCACGATCACCGTGTGCGCCGGCAGGTTGACGCCCCACGCCAGCGTCGCCGTCGACACCAACACCTGGGAAACACCACCGGAATATTATACCATTTTTAACAAAGGGAGCTCTCCCGCCAGGCGAGACGTCGTGCCTGGGGAGCGGCAGAGCTCCGACTGACTGAGTGTCGGAACTTGTATATATATATCAGTCGATGTACAAAACTTCAATAGCGCGATTTAGGTTGTGACGTCACTACGATGTGCGTAGTCGTCACACAATACAAATTATACAGCAGTGGTACCTAGTGGTTTAAACATTGGTATTTCGAACGGGAGCACCTGAGTTCAAACCCCATGACTCGCACCTTTAATTTAAAAAGTTATCTGCCTATAATACGTACAAATTATCAGTTGCTACGGTGAAGGAAAACATCTTGAGGAAACCTGCACACCTGAGATTCCTTCCTCCTTACTACATCTCCGTCCCACCAACCCAACTTTAACTTCATCTTTCTCTAATTATTATTTATTGCAGGACTTTGTCATCAAACAACCACATCATCCCGTAAAGAAATAAAGTGAAGAAAATCTAGTTTTTTTTCCCTGTCTCTCTATCTCTCTCCGTCTCACCCCAAAACCAACCTGTGGACTTTGTCATCAAGCGACCACAACCATCCCGTAAAGAAATAAAATAAAGGAAACCTATCTCTTTCTAACCGTCTTTCTATCTCTCTCTGCCTCCTCCCCCCTTCAACAAACCTGTATATGTCTATCAGCGAACAGGTCCTCAACCAGCGTGCGGTCGACGCGGCTCATGCCGGCGTGGTGGATGGCGAACCCGTACGGCAGCAGCTCGCGGAGTTCCGGGTTCTTCACCTGCTCGGCCTCCGTGCGCAGCACCTCCACGCTCGCCGACCCCTCCCTGACAACACCAAGGTCATTATATTAGTGGTTAAATAACTAAATTAGTGGCTACTACTAACATTTTAAATCCAAACCGCGCCTTAAAACCGTAATAGATGTTCCAATTCGGTATCATAGCATAACATCACCCATATCAATACACAGATCTTAGATAAATAATATTGTTGGCATTTGTTAAATTTTACAAGTACTTTTTTATGCTTTAGGTAAAAAAGTAGAATGGGCTCCTAATAATAAATGCATCGCCCATGACCATCAGCAACACCAGAGAGGTCACCAACGCGTAGCGGACCAAGACGGAAGCGATGGGCCTACTGCTTGTCGCCAAATCCACCAAGTCATAACGTCAGAGTTTTAAAGGGTTCTAAATAGTTAATTTGTCTACATAACAGGTATTAAGCGTTATTAATATTTATACAAAATACTAGTCTATTATTTATAGTTATCCCCTTACCTTAGAAACTGTCCGAGGGTGTCCTTCTCCAAACACATGTCTCGTATAGCGCGCGCCGTCTTGCCGGTCTCCTTACGCGAGTGGACAAACACTAGAATCTGTACACAATACAATACAATAATATTATTTACAATGTTTGATTTACCTTAACCACAGAACAATAAATATATAGACTCAGTCTTCGGAACAAAAATACGTAGTCTACGTTGATAACAAATAAATAACTTTACCCGGTAAATGTTTGGCAGAGCGGGCTCGGTAACGTACATTAGGTCGAAAAAAAATTACCTCACTTTTATGTTCTGAACACTGAGTCTATATATTTTTTGGTCTGAGAACTTAACTTATAATATCCAAGCTAGGGGTACCCAAAGAATGTGATGTAGAACGTAAAAAAACCAAATTACATCATCTATGGATAATAGGATGGCAATATTATAGTACTAAACTTATAAGTACACTATGGTCTGAAAGTGTTTAGGAGGCCCTGATATGGTCAATGTAACATTAAATTATAAGGAGAGACCTATACTCAGTAGTAGGAATAAGGCTATAAACTCTGGTAAAATTAGTGAGTTGCTTGCTAAGTGACAGAGGATAATGTAAAGATAGAGTATAGACAACGGTCACAAGACTGTTAACTGACCTGGTTCCGTCCAGCGTGCTCCATGGTCTTCTCGTAGACGATGTCATTCATCACCTGGAACCGTTTCAGAGCCTTCTTCTCCGTCACACCAATGTACTGCTGCTCCAGAGCCACCGGTCTATGATGAAGAATTTACATTGCTCTATAAATATACGCTTATTAATAATGTTTGAATTGACTCACCCGTATAACGTTCTATTTTTTTCTTTTTTGTTATTCTCCTAATAATTCAAGAGCAGACTTGGTCTAGAACTGGTCAAACAGTTTTTTTATAGATACCGATTATCTCTTTTTTTAACAAATTATTGCGTTGTACAGCGAGCGACCGAGCCGCCGTCAGGTAAGGCCATCACTGAAAATCGGCGCTGTCGCCGAGTGATGGACCTATTCGGGGAGTGGGGAGGGGGTTACGACAATTATGTGTTTGTAATTAGATATTAAAAGTTTCTCTTAGTTGTGAGTTTTGTAACGCTCCTTATTTCCTGAATAAATGTTTTTCTTTCTTTCTTCTTTCTAATACTTCCAGGAGTCAAAAAAATTGAGTAGATAATGCCTGACAAAATTAGAAGTTTAGTGTATGATTCTCGATTTTTATGCAACCGATTTTTTTTTTAATACTATGAAGATGTGAAGGGTGTGTCATATCTCAAAACTTTTAGCATTATTGCAAACTCTAAGGTTTAGTTTAGATAATGTAATCGCTTCATTACATTGAAAATAATATTACTTCAAAAATTATACTTCTAGTTCTCACTTCATCTAGTGGTTCATGCTAATAATATATAATATAGTACTATAAATTATAGTATTACCTGAAGGAGTTATCAAAGTAGAACAATCCGTTCTCAGGTTTGACTCTCAAGAACGCCGCGACGTCTGTGTAGTTGGGCAGCGTGGCCGACAGACCCACCAACCTCACCTGTAGGAAACAAATTAGTTATAATTTATATAGGTAGCAACCAGAGAGAAATGTCTTGATAATTAATTATTGCAAGTTTATATTATTACTTTTTTAATATAAAACTTCAAAACAAACAAAGGGGACACAGGAAGAGAACAACCAATAGGTTGTCCATATTTGTCGTCAATATCTCTCCAACCATCAAGCTATATTTACGTAAAAAAATATCATATTTCTTTGTACTGCTTTGCAGTAATGACACACTGTTTCACAAAACCAGACACTTAGCTACGGCCACGATGCACTATTTAATCATAACAACGCACTCATTTACTTAACAACGCATTTATCAACTCCACAACACACTCATTAACTATACGACGCACTCATCCACTGCACCGACTCCCTAAGTATCTCGCTACCAACGCCCTCACCCACGATAACGACACACTCATCCACTCATCCAGTGTACCGACCCCTCACGGGCCACCAAGCCCCGGTCAGTCACCATACCTTCTCCTGCGTCTGTTCGACGGTGCGCAGCGTGCGCGCGACCAGCGCCTCCAGCACGGGCCCGCGCTCGTCGTGCAGCAAGTGCACCTCGTCGATGATGATCAGACGGACCAGGTTCGTGAACGACCGCTCGCCACCTGGTGGAATATACAATGTCACTACATTAAATTATCTATACTAATATATAAAGCTGAACAGTTTGTTTGTTTGTTTGAACGCGCTAATCTCATTAACTACTGGACCGATTTGAAAAATTCTTTTAGTGTTAGATAGTCCAGTTATCGAGGAAACTTATAGGCTATATGTATAACATAATGCTATGATGAATAGAAGAGTTGCAGCAAAATAAAATATTCCAGAAACGGGAAAATTACGCGGGCGGAGCCGCCGGCGACTTCTAATTTCTAAATAAAATTAAAATTGTGAAAAGCCTTAATTACATAATGTAGTATAGCAACCAATCGGCCTAAAATCGAATACTATATTTTACAACAAAAGCTTAACCTATGAAACCAATACAGGATTTATCATATTCAAAAATATGGTCCGTAAGGCGCAATATTAACCAACTCGGATTGTAGTTACATGGGCCCTGTTTCTGGTTCTGAGCCAGTAAAAGATGCTTGGCGAAGCTGAAATTTTAATATTGCATTTCAATTTCCGATTACAATCTACGTGTACAATGTAAATCCTTTATCTATTTATGTAGTCCATGGCACCCACAGCACAGGAAAACTTACTATAATGCTATGTGTATGAAGCGTTGTAACAAACGTCTAACAAGACTTTAGGAACTTTTTTTTAAATTGATGCAAATTGCATTTTCTTAATTTTTATAACGTTATTTATATTGTAAGTTTAGACATTCGTTAAGTGAGCTATTAGTTTCTAAGACGAAATAAATGATTTGAATTTGAAAAAAATTCATCATCAGCTGACCTTTCCTGGTGATTATGTCCCACTTCTCCGGCGTGCAGACGATCAGCTGCGTGGCGTCGATCTGCTCGCGCGTCAGCTGATGGTCGCCCGTCAGCTCCGACACCTTCATGTTGTACGCCGCGAGACGCTTGCTGAAGTTACCCACCTGATGATGACCAATAGTTATTAATATTGTCTATGCCTATAAGTGATTATTGTCCGACTAGACGCTCACGCCAAATGCAATCTAAAAATGTATGGGAATGACATTAGCCACAGAAAAAAAATGGCGTAGTTTATGTCATTCTCATACATTTTTAGATAGCGTTTGGCGTGAGCATTCGAAGAAAAGAGCATTTGGCTAGAGGCTCTGATAGGAAAATAACGTTACAGTCATGAGTTACATACAAAGTATCCTAAAAAATAGTGTCAAGCGGGATCTCAGAGAAAGAAAATCACTAGAGCTACACAAATCACCCCTGTGTATGTTCCGCAATTTTGCGTACTTTTCGAGTAAAATATTTTTTTTGTATTTCTTGAAATTCGTTTTGTTTAAAGAGCTGATTAAAATGTACCAACTTTTCATACGAATACTCGAAGAATGAGACCAAAAATCATTAGATACGTGCGTGGGTATGCGTGTGCAAATTTGTGCGTGTCTATGCACGTGTGCGTCAACGTGTGCGTGCATACGTGTGCGTACGAATGGTAAATTTGTTCACGTGTAACATAGTTCATACCATCTCCTGCACGAGCGACCTCATCGGCGCGACGTATATGATCTTGAAGTCGTGCGCGCTGACGGAGCCGTCGTCGTTGACGTGCTTGCCGACCTCGCGCAGCGCGCACAGCAGCGCCACGTTCGTCTTGCCGGCGCCCGTCGGCGCGCACACCAGCAGGTTGTCGTCCGTCTCCAACGCCGCCTGGGATATACGACTCTGGAACCAACCAAGACGGGGGTTACTAAAACGCGACTACTTATGAAATATGACGTTCTAGAAAGTATGAAAAATAACGAGTTTGAGATTTGGTATAGTTAAAGTTTACATGGGAAAGAGAGAAAACAAAACCCTCGCTACCATGCTGCGTTTGATACAAACACGTCAAACACTCGACAGAGAGAAACTTGGAACCATTGACGTAAAAATTGAGAACAAGTCTATATCTATAATCTATTGCTTGACATAAACCATGGTCCAGTTTCAACCACACAGCAAGTTATCTAGTGTTATTAAATCAATAAAAACCTCACCTGTATCCTGTTCAAAGTCTTGAATCCCTCGAAGGCGGGCTGCACGTACTTGGGCAGCTTCTCAATGGCCACCAGCGTCTCATTCTCCTCAAACGGCTTCGGCTTCAGTGCTGGCACGTGGACTTCCTCGTACCCTGGGTGTTGAACATACTTAAGTTTTGGCTTTTATGCTCTTATATTCTTTTGACTTCAGTCAGAACCTACAATAGGTGTATAGATTCAGTGACAAAAATCATGTGTTGAACATCATGATCAATATATTGAATTTACTCGATTGGATATAATAGAACCGATATTTCATTTGCTACTATATACGTCTCTTTCTAACATTGGTTATCTTAAAGAGAGACGTAACAAGATAACGATCTTCCAACCATTCTTCATTTAATTGAGCCATATACTAAAACTTGATGATCCTTCGAGCCGGATTTTGTTACATTTTGTAATCGCATTCTTTAATGGAGTAGGTAATTGACTGGAACAGTACGCTACTACACGATGGTCCTTCGAGACGAATCGTATGTAACATTTTGCGATCGCTTTTATTACATTATTCGCAGTCCACTACCACACCTGACCGGTCTATAGTGTCTTGAGTCTATAGTATCTAAAGGTGTGCGGAGGAGTTTATTTCCCCTTTCTTCTCCTCCATATTAAAGTGCCTTTACGAAACGGGGGTAGATTAAAAAAAAATTAAGTGCATAAGAGTATCATAGATACATAAATGATATTTAATTTTTGATTTTGATTTTAGAGTACGCTGTTAAAAATGGTCCTTCGAGCCGGCCTGACCTTTCCTCTGCTTCCTGAAGGAGCCGGGCGGCAGCTGGCAGCGCTTGTTGGCCATGAAGTGCGCGCCGGCCGCGAACACCAGCTCCTCCAGCTGCAGCAGCTTGCGGCTGCCGACCACCTGCCCCGCCTCGCCGCCGCCGCCCTCCGTCTTCTGACGCTTGCGAGGCGCCTCCGACTGCTGGGTCGTCTGGGAAACGAGGATTACTAGTTATTACTTACTAGAAGTCGCCGGCGGCTCCGCCCCCGTAATTTTCTCGTTTCTGGAACATTTTATTTTGCTGCTCCTCTCCTATTCATCATAGCGCGATGTTATATAGGCTATAAGTTTCTTCGATAACTATCTAACACTCAAAGAATTTTTCAAATCGGTCCAGAAGTTTCTGAGATTAGCGCGTTCAAACAAGCATACAAACAAACTCTTCAGCTTTATAATTAGTATAGATATAGACTAGACGACGCCCGTGGTTTCACCCGCGAGTAAATGGGTTTTACGAAATATATAAATTCACCCTAAAGAAACAAATTTCTAGGATAAATTATGACCCAGAAAGTGCTCTGTTTACGTGCTAAGTTTAATTTAAATTCTTTCCTTGAACCGTATGGCACAATGGTTAATCAGACCGCTATTCAATAAGACCTAAGTTTTATTTCGGATTAAGGAAATTTTAATGACGAATTTAGATCGGTCTGTTTGGCTGTCTATACATGTGCGTGTGTGTATGTGTGTGTACGTGACCGTAATTTTTTGTGTATACCTCGTTTTTTTCGTCGTGATATAAAAGGTAAACAATCTTACACTGTCTTTTTGTTGTAATTATCGATTTAAAATAAGACAGACACAAATTAAAAAAATCTAAAGAATAAACAATAATTTAATGTTAAAATAAATTTCTGTATACTTCTAAATATTTTTTTAAATTAATGAAATAAATAAAAGTTGTGCCAAGATTGTTTACCTTTAATATCACGACGAAAAAAACGAGGTATATAGCATATATTTATTAATATATTCTCAGTGTAGCCTACCTCGTCGTCCCCCTTGCCGGTGTCTAGCTGCGCTAATATCTTCTGCAGATGCGGCTGTTTGGACATCTCCTCCCTGATGGCGGCTCGCTCGCTCTCCGACTGAGACGACGCCAGCCTCGTGCAGTACAATACTGGCAGACAAACACACACATACAAATTCAAAATCAAAAATCATTTATTCATATAGGTATCAATGATACTCTTGCAATAGAAAATTATTTATTCGTCTTAGTAACAGACAGCTTACTTAAAGAATATCTACAAACAAACACACAACCTCTCATTTCACCCTAAACGCATATACCATCTCTGTTCCGTCGTTGGTAAAATTATAGGTAAGCTATAGATATTCCATATTTTCAAACCCTAATTTAGACAGGCAAAAAGTAAATGAAACAAAAAAACTTCATGCTAAAAATGTAAAAGGGAAATTATTGCAAAGAATATAATGTTTACAATTTTGTGGCAGAAGAGACCACCTTATCTTTCCTCCAAAAAATCAAAACTGTGCGCACGTACCGGTTAGCTATAACAGCGAACATTAAACTAACCATAGTTAAAAAAAACAACAAAACAAAACACTCACTAGTATATCTATACTTGTTGATATGCTTGACAAGCTGGAAGCAGTCGTATCCCAGCAGCAGCACGAGCCTGTTCTCCAGGTCTCGTTCGTCGGCGGCCTCGGCGAGCGCGCGCAGCACCTCGCCGCACTTGGCCTGCGACACCATCGCGTCGGAGAAGTGCCGCGAGAGCCGCCGCTGCAGCCAGTACGCGTCTATGTCCATCGGGTGGAGCGCGGCGTCGCGACGCTTCTGAGACTGCTCCTCTGATAGCTGTGGATAGTAAGTGTGACGTGATGATGCGTAACCCCAAAAATGTGACACGTAACCGGAAAATGTGATGCGTATTACAAAAATGTGACGCGTAACCGGAAAATGTGATGCGTATTACAAAAATGTGACGCGTAACCGAAAAATGTGATGGCAATTTTTTTTCTAACGACGATAGAGAAGTTTAACTTCAATAATTATCTATGATACATGACAAGTTGTACTTTTGGAAGTTACGTAGAATAATAGTATAAGTATAATACAGGTAAAGTCTACTTTGAGATTTGACAAAGTTAACATGGAGAAGAAAAACACAACAAAATTTTTGGAATTATATTGTGTTAAAAATACATGTAAGAACTTGTCTTACAAAGCTTCATTTACAAAATTGCTTTGTAATTTAATACAATAATTATGAGAAAAATACGACCACCATAAAAAAACATCGTAACACACGATTTTACATTTTTCAAAACTAAGACCAAGACAATAGAACAAGACTCACATTAGCATGTATAGCGTTCTTCCGTCCCTCTCCCCCGCTGTCTTCATCAGCAGTGCTTCCCTTTTCCTCCTCATTCTCCGTGCCTTCTCCTTCCTCCTTCTCTTCATCACGAACCTGGAGACAAGTAACAGTCACCAACATGACATTTTTGTTTGTCTTACAAAATATCTCCAATGATTTTATTTTTTATTTTATTGTAGTGAAAATCCTTCTGTATAAGTTAATGCTTGCAGAAGAGCAGAGCCTCCTAGTACATTCACTCTGTGCTTAATAAAAGACTCTGGCCACTTTGTAAAAAAAAATGTAAAAATTTAAAGCCAATAAAAAATTATTATTATATATGAGATCTAGTCAAAATCTATCATCATCGCAACCCAGTTCTAATGCTGGGCTCAGGTCTCCTCTCACATTGTGAGGGGTACATGCCATAGTCCACCATGCTGGCCTAGTGCAGATTGTCAGATTTCACACACCTTTGAGAATTTTATGCAGCACTCTTAGGTGTGCAGGTTTCCTCATGATGTTTTCCTTCACCAAAACAAGTGATATTTAGTTTCTAATATGCACATAACTTTTAGAAAATCAGCAGTGTATTCCAGCATTCAAACCCAGGAACTCTAATTCAGGAGACATACATTCAAACCACTAAACAATCACTGCTGCAATTCAAATTCAGTTTGTACAAAAACTTTTCAAAAGACACAGTCGCTTTTCCCACTCATCATGGCAGGATTATAACATAAACTGTCCCAGAACTGACCTCTCCATAAGCATCTTCATCATCCTCCTCCGAAGACTCCTCAAACTGCACATTGATGCCGTACGTCTCATCTATCTCAGCGTTGCCTTCCGTAGCTGTGCTTATGTTGAAATCAGTGATTTTTTTACCTAGAAATATAGAATACAGATAAGATTTGAGTATCAAAATCTTCAATTTTTTACTAGCTATATCTTGTTCAATGTAAAAGTTATTAAAATTAATAGCAAAGAAAACTTTCAATAATGTACGTTAGAACTCTTTAACATACTAGTTACCCAACAGTTTCTTCTCAAGTTAGTATTGATGAGGCATCGGGAAAATAGCAGGCATATTATCTTATATAGTATTAGTATATAAAACTTCATAAAGTTCTTACCCAAGTTAACCAGTAACGCGAATCGTTCATCAGGAATGGGCCCCAGAAGGAGTTCTATTTCTTTCTTCTTATCAAGGTCTTTCAGCTTATCATTCTTCAATACAACCAGTACCTATGCAAAACAGATTTAAAACTACATATTGTATCAAGTTACACAGTATTATATCTTAATGTTCCTATGCTATAAAAACATGTACATTGCTAACTTTGGATCCTTTAGGCTTAGTTGATTGTTTGAAATAATAAATTATAGTTATATGACAACCCCAGAATGTACAAATGCATTTCTTACCTATCAGCCACCACATCCTTATAAAAGAATATGATAGCGTTAATAAAATGGAATTATTACAATCATTTAGTAGGGCAAGGTGACGCCTGTACCCACTCTTTTACGACCAATCATAAACGAAGGACTCTAAAATCATTTAATTTTAATGACGACCCCGTAGCCTAGTTGGTAGTGACCCTGCCTGCGAAGCGAGGGGTCTCGGGTTCGAACCCCGGCCGGGGCAGATATTAATGTGGCAGATAAATGTTTGTTCTCGGGTCATGGGTGTTGTGATGTGTTATTTGTGTTATCCATGCCACCCGCGACACAGGGAATCCTGCTGTGGGGGTATGAGTGTGATAGCGTTTATTATTATTATTATTTAACAACTCTTACCT